>VUQH01041242.1:0-10908 GCA_015106775.1 Etroplus canarensis
TATAATTTAATCGCAGTATGAATACAGCTGTTCTGTGAAGGCCTCAGAGGTTTGTTAGAGAACATTAGTGAACAAACAGCATCATGAAGTCCAAGGAACACACCAGGCTGGTCAGGGATAAAGTGGAGAAGTTTAAAGCAGGGTTAGGTTTTAAAAAAAAACTATCCCAAGCTTTAAACATCTCTCGGAGCACTGTTCAATCCAATACCCAAAAATGGAACGAGTGTGGCACTACTGGAAACCTACCAAGCCATGGCCGTCAATCTAAACTTACAGGCTGGGCAGGGAGAAAATTAATCAGAGAAGCAGCCGAGAAGCCCATGGTAACTCTGGAGGAGCTGCAGACATCCACAGCTCAGAGACAACTATTAGTCATGCACTCCAAAAATAAGGCCCTTATTGAAGAGTGGCAGGAAGAAAGCCATTGTTGAAAGAAAGCCATAAGAACTCCTGTTTGCAGGAGTTGTTAGGGACACTGCCAATAAAGGAAGAAGGTGCTCTGGTCAGACAAGACTAAAACTGAAATTTGTGGCCTAAATGCAAAATACTAAGTGTGGTGGGAAACTAACACTGCACATCACCCTGAACACACCATCCCCACCATGAAACATGGTGGTGGCAGCAGCATCATGCTGTGGGAATGTTTTTCCTCAGCAGGGACAGGGAAGCTGGTCAGAGCTGATGGGAAGATGGATGGAGCCAAATACAGGGCAATCGTTCAAGAAAACCTGTTAAGAGTCTCCAAAAGACTTGAGACTCAGGTGGAGGTTCACCTTCCAGCAGGAGAACGACCCTAAACATACAGCCAGAGCTACAATGTAATGGTTTAGATCAAAGCATATTCATAAATTAAACTGAGAATCTGTGGCAAGAATCAGAATAGTTTATTAATCAGAGGGAAAAATTGCATAAAGACTAAAAAATTTCTGTTCGCAGACACTCTCCATTCAATCTGACCGAGCTTGAGCTATTTTACAAGAAGAATGGCAAAAATTTCAGTCTCTAGATGTGCAAAGCTAGTAGAGACATACCCCACAAGACTTGCAGCTGTAACTGCAGTGTAAGGTGGTTCTAAAAGTATTGACTCTGGAGGGCTGACTACATTGCACGCCACACTTTTCAGATTTTTATTTGTAGAAAATTTTGAAAAATATGAATCCTTTTCCTTCCACTTCACAATGATTCACTACTTTGTGTCGGTCTATCACATGAAATCCCAATAAAATACATTTAGTTTTGTGATTGCAACGTGACAAAATGTGGAAAAATTCAACGGGTATGAATACTTTCACATGGCACTGTTTGTTTTTCATGGTGAAACTGCCTCACATTGTGATTATGGCTTATCATGAGGATATGAAGTGTAATGACTAGCTTTATTTTCAAACTACACAGTTACACAGTCCACATGTGCCAGGTGAGACTGGAGAAACAAGAGTGTGTTTAAGCCACTGCAGTGACAGTGCACTGTGTGTATCTGACAGCAGCCATGTTCACTGCAATGACTTTACTCACAGAAAAGTCGCTGAGTAAAATTTAACACTGTACTTTGTCATTTATGTAAAGTACTAGAAGATATTACTGAAAACTGACTATTTTTAAATTCATTTACATGATGGTTAATGGTTAACGTGTGATAAAAAGGACTCTCTATTTTAGTTAAATATGGGAGAAAGTGAGACGGGCTATCCTGATTCCTGCCAAATCCTGCATTTCAGCTGCTCTGAGTGCCACAACTAGTGCATCAGCAACATACAGTCCAGCTCTCGCTGTGTTCCAGAGGGGCACACACGACACTGCTGATCTGATAAAGTGGACCAGTAAGTGATAAATAAAATTAAATGAGATGAGGCACCGTGTGCAGTGATTCCTTGCATTGAATTTTGAGGGTCTGGCTTCATTTCACCAACACATCATCTCCACTGGCAGTATAGCTTCTCCAAAATGTTCTTAGGTATGGGTCAGACTTTCCATATAGGTACACACGTTATTCTATGAGATTTTTCTTTAGAAATACCAAACGCTGCATAGGAAGCAGTGTAGACCTTTTTTCATATCTCGTTCTGTGTATTTTCCACAGTTTGGCTATTTACAGTGCTGTAGCAAATCATCCAGTTTTTTGTATACTTTGCTTGATACTGAATTGTTCAGTCTGCCCCTGTTGCCACGGCTCCCCCCCGACTCCCCCCTCTCAATTGACAAAGTAGGGTGTCCTCATGAGTTTAAGTTACCTGGTGCAGACAGCCACTTTGTCCGGGTCGTGTATGAAGGGACAGCTTGTGCCACGGTTACACTTGCCAAAGCGGTTGTAATACATGCAGTACTGCTTTTGTTGCTTCTTCTGATGAGCATGGCGAATGATGGCGAGACTCCGCTGAACCGCACGGCTGGATTCAGTAAACACACACAAACCACATGAATCTACAGTCAGTATAAAGCAGTGTGTGGTAATTAAAGTGGACAAACTAGTTTAGGATTAAAGTTTCAGCTGACACCCAGTGGTGATTTCTAGGTAAAGGTATCCCCCATATACTAATTTTAATGTTGTAAGATTACCTCTGGCTTTTCACTTCTTAGTTGACAGTGATGAAAGGTAATTAATATTAGAGCAGAGAGAAAGGGGATCAAATGCAAAAAGTCTTGAGGCTGGATGGGATTTCAACATGACAGGATGGTCCACATTTAACTTTGGAGGACTTTTTTACTTTGTTTGGTCACTTGTGCATAAGTGTTAGCGATGGTAAGAGACAGGAGCTGTGAGCACTACCTGGCTAAGTGACGAGTGCTGGAGGGTCTTGCCACAACGGGACTCATGTGAGAGACCTGGGGGCTGGCGAACCTTCCTAAATGTGGGGAAAAGAGAAAAATAAGCAATTTAAAGACAGTTTTAAGCTGAATTTTGAGGGAAAAATTAAGTAAAAAGAAATTCTGGCAATAGGAATTCAATTCACCAGTTCCTTGCTGGATTTGTCACACACAGAAACTTTTTTTTTTTATATATCCATATAACCCACTGAAATCCCTACAACACTATTTAAATGTCCACGTACAACTGCATTCACTTACCTAAATCAAACTGTTCTAGCATAAAACTAACATCATAACAAAGCAGTGCAAGAGACATTGTTTTAAAAATTGCTTTCACACACAGGACAACAACTGGAAGAAAATGGAAACCAACATGTTGATGAGGTAGTAGCTCCCCCAGCTCATGATCCATCACGTTTCACAGGTAATTGTAATGTGTCAAGTACAGAAAAAAAGTGATAAGTTTTCCTGTCATTGGTTGGCTATACTGCACAAACTAATGAGAAAATAAACCACTGAGAAGCCAAGCGGGATTGCAAACAGTCATATCCAGGACACTGATCCTAGTTCTTCATTAGTCCTAACCTAACATTATTATGCCCCAAACCTAATGATGGCATTTACATATAGATAGCAGATGGGCACAAGGAAACGGTCATTTTATGAATGTGACAATCCACACCAATATTTTTAGGAGTAGCTAAAGTTCCTGTAAAATGACAAATATTACTTTGAGCACAATTTAGGTGAAGACCCAACTGGTGATCTGAGTAATACTCCAGGAGAAGAAGCAACGAAAAGTAGAAGTGTGGACGGGCGGAGGAGCAGGCAGAATAACAGACAGTCAACTCCCCATTGCATTAGCTTATCGGCACTTTGAGCAGATGAGCTAAAAATTGTAAATATAAGGAATTTTTGGTCCTTTTTGTTGTCCTGACTACCAGAGCAGTAAAGATTATTCTTTAACATTCTTAATTGTGTGAAAAAAATGAGTGTTTGTGTCATTTTCATTGGTGAGTGGCTGGACTAATTCGGTGACCTGTTTTAGTGTGACCTAGCCATTCAAAGCTAGGCTCCCAGCAACCTTTGCTGTGGACCTGTATTGTGTCATTTTTTAGAGTTGCCATTATGCCCATGTATCGGCAACATTACACCTAAGCCAAATGTTATACCAGATATGTTAGGTTGAAAGCAACAAAGCTGTATTGTTCTTTGTTCATAACTTCATCCTTCTCAGCAATCAGGGTTGTTTTCTTCTGGCAAAAATAACTGATAGGAGAACAAGTCCAGTCCCTTGAAAAGTCTCCACTGAAGAGTAGAGATTCCAGATGTTCTAGTTAACTGCACAGGAAAGCCAACCTTCGAGTCTGTTCAATCCCTTAACTGACACTCAGTGACAGCTTGGACTCTGAGACACATATTTTATTTTCTTGTGTGCAGTTTAATATTTTGGGGAAAATTAATTGTATTGCAGTTTGTATAAGGGACCTGCTGTGTGTTTGTGCAAACTTTACCCTCGTGTTTAACTTTCATTATTGATGTTCGGCTCCTGCCCCATCTAGTGCTTCTGATATAGGTCCATAGTTGGTTTCTTATTCTTACTAATTAACCGTACCAGGGTTACATATGGATTTGTGAGGGTCTCCATGAAATTAGTTCCTAAACATTTTAAGTGGTATCTAAAGTGAACATATTATTTCTTTTCTTATTTTCTGCAGAATATACTGTTGCTATGGTTTAAATGATATCAGTGCATGTACTAGGGATGTCACCAGAACCAATACCATTGGTATCTTGTGATAATTCTAAAAATTCTAAAAACCATGTTGGTACTTGCTTTTTTCACTCTCTTTTGTAAGCATTGGTAGTACTGTTTTTGGTACCAAAACTAGCTTATGTACGAGTGAACAGTATGTACAGAGGAGGCTACAATTCTTCATAAAGTGATGGGGGCAGCGTACGGCTGCAAGTGTTCTAGTCTATGCTAAACACGAAGAATGCCTACAAACACAGGAAAAACTACAAACGGCACAGCACAAACTACATGTGGAAGATGGCGACTAGTGCAGCTGCTGGGACCAGCCTGATAATAAGGAAGGCAGTCAGGAATCGGGTGTGAAGTGTTTTGCATTTGAGGCAGATGAACAAGGAGTGATAATTGAGTCAAAAAAGGTAATATATGGTTGATATGGTACTTCTCAGGCCTAGAATGGAATACTTCCACTTTATCAAAGCACTTGAAAGATCCTGATATGTTTAAAGAATTCAAGTATTCAGTTCATGCTAACAACATTTAAAGTATTATAGTCCTTTTACTATCTGAAATACATCCTTTAGTGTGACACAGCTGGCTTTGTAGTTACAAAATCAGCTATGTTACACAGACTACCATTATAGTAACAACACTGACATGTTGGTGTTCCTGTCAAAAACCTTGACATAGTAGCTTCTCTTTTTTAGAATCAGAATCCTCCCAAGGGGGTGGGAAATTGATAAATGTATTTATATATTCATTTGTTTATAGAAAAACCATTTTTGTAAGGTTCATGTTTTTAATAAAGGACTTCATGTTTAAGTACATGGGATAATAGCCTTTTCCTTTTTAACCGTGGTACTGAATTTGTAAGCGAGACTCATGTAATTTTACTGTGCTTGTACAGACTACTAAATTTCTGGTACTGCGACCTCCCTAGCATGTACACTTAATCCATGTAAGCACAATCCTAGACTTCAGACTTCTCCGTTTAAAACAGTTTTTTCTACTCTTGCCTTTGCAATCTGTAAAAGAGAGGAGCTATTCTATCCTGGGTACACAGAAGCCCCACCCACCTGCTGTTCAAACTTTGCATTTTCAGGGGGAAATCTGAACAAAGTTTGCTAAAAAAGAGGGGGGCTGACAGGGCTCCACCAAGGCCATGTATAAGTTGAAGAAGGATTATTCTGAACTGAGTCATGCAAACCTAAAAAATATGGAGCTGGAAAAATGAGCATAACAAGTCCCCTTTGAAATGTTAAAAAATGCTTTTTGCGTTACACTCAGAAAACAATACAAATAAATCAATGCATACAAGCCTGTATGAAGTGACAATTGAGAACTTGTAAGCATTTAAAGCTTAACCAAAAACGTCTTGATCATTGTTATATAATTCCAACTTGCAGCACATGCGAAAACTCTTCCTAACTCACAGAAATGTTAACACAATATCATTCTTTTTGCTAGGGATAGATGAATTGGTACATATTGAAAAGAATACCCGAGATAGCATTTTTCATTTACTATGTTCTATGAAATGTACTGTCTTGATGATAAGTTTTAACTTAAATATAACAATTTTTACAGTATTCAAAAGATTTACATCAGATACGGCAGAAGGAAAGCGATCTGTGTGTGTTCTTGTGCAGCCAGATGCAATGAAAACTTCATATGTGGCTGGTTATTTATACTGTGGTGGCTTGACCCATTAGTGCCGAAGCCAAATGTGAAGTCCAGCTCTGTCTGAGAACATTATAAACACGGTTTACCCAATGCACTCCACAAACACTGGAAGAAAATGAGAGGACTGGAAAAGAGGACAAGATGTGGTGGTGAGGGTTACAGATAAGAGCTAATCTCATTCAGGCCTCTAAATTTGAAACTTTTCTGGCTGTTAGGGCTCTTGTCAAGTGTTTGCTCTCGATTATAGCCTGGTGGCTCTGCACCAAGAGCAAATGTGAAGCTTGCTACAAAAACGTGAAATCACATCTCTTGCCAGGAAGACACCTGAGGTGTGTCTCTAGGTCCAGGAGTGTGTGTTGAGATGCTGGTCACGAATCGAACAGAACGGAGCTCCTCAATTTCACCTGCAGGTTTAGTTGCAGCAGAATGTGTAAAAGAGAGGTGGAGAAGTATGAAGGAGGTGGAGGCAGATCCGTGCTTTAATCTCCCCCGTCCACTTCTCTGGGCCCTCCCCTCACCTCTCTGACAGATGACAACTTTATTATTTCAGATGGCAAATCCAGCCTGCTCCCCTTAGTCTATTAGACTCTATGTGAACGGAGCAACAGTCACAAACACAAACGTGAATAAACACTGTTGTATGTGCACTTACTGCCCCGTTCTGGTGCTAAATGTCGTATACAGTGCTGGGAATAAAAACCCTGTGCAGTTTTAATATCAGCTGAAATATGACCAAAGCAATGACTGCAGTAACAAAGGGTATTATAAGCACAGAATGCAATTTCTGCTTTTATGATAATAAATAAATAATAAGAACTTCAATGATGTAGTAGCTCCGGCTCATGTGCCATCACAATTCAGAGGTGATTGTAATGTGTGAAGCACAGACAGGAAGGGATAAGTTTTCTTGTCACTGATTGGCTGCATTACACAAACTAATGAGAATTAAATTCCACTGAGAAGTCAAGGAAAATCACCAACAGTCACATCCAGGTTCTTGACCAGCACTAACCTAGCTTAAAACACCACTACTTCACCATAAACAAACCTATGTATATGATTTATGCATAAGTTGGCAGAGGGGCACATGCAAATTACATACAGACTCTTAGGAGTAGCGATTCTAGTGAAAATAGAAACATGCCGGTAAAATGACAAATATGGCCTTGAACAGAATTTGGTGAAGATCTACTAGGTGATCTTTGGTTCCAAATTCCACGAAAATCTGACAACATCATATGAGGAGTAGCGATTCTTGTGAATTGTGGACGGACAGAAAGACAAGAGGCGCCCTGCTGTGCCATTAGCTCTTCCTGCTAACTTTGTCGAGATAAAGACAGCACTTTAATAATGTCATGTTTGATAAATTGTTTTGTTACAGCATTTGAATAATAAGAAATATCATACAGAGTTACTGCTTGTGGTATCATTATGTGTAACTGTACATATCAGACAGTTAACTCAGAAGTCGTAGCAGCAGAATTCTAGTCCCGACTCCGTATTGTGTCATAGACAGCGCTGGTTATCCCAGCAGCCCATCCACCTGCTGTTCAAACCTTCTGTTTGCAAGTGGCAGCCAATCAGAAGAAACCTTTATTGATATGGTGGATGAACTGTGGGCTGCACTAAAGCTCAGTATAAGATAGGATTATTCATGCAACGCCATTCTCATAAAATCCAGGAAGAAAAATATGCAAATATGGGAATGAGTATAACAGCCCAATTTTAAATAAAATTACAGATTTCTCTGAATTTCAACATTTTACCCATTTAGAATAACTTAACTACTGAAGTCAACAAAATATATAACACTCAACAGCCATTTTATCTTTAACAAATGCCAATATGAAGCAAAAGTCTTTGGCTCTTATTGCTTGGGTTGCTTCAGATTGAGTTTCTATTAAAAAAAATGTATAAATTTATTGTTTTGCTGCTTGTGAGAGAGCACCATATAGCATTGAGAAGTTTAGTGTCCTAATAGGAAGTTACAGGGAAAATATTTTTCATTTCTTAGACATAAATGAAAACAGATCATTATAACATACAGTTAAGTCCATAGGTTTTGTGACAATACCCATTTTTTTCTAATTTTGCCTCCGTACACCACCACAGTGGATTTTAAATGGAACAGATGAGTGCAGATTTTCAGCTTTAATTCAAGGGGTTTAATTAAATATTTGCAGTAACTTTTTAGGAATTACATCAGGAGACTGACATGGCCATTGAAGACTATCCCATTTCTTTGCCTTGAGAAACCCTGCGGTTGCTTTTCAAGCATGCTTTGGGTCACTATCCATTTGCACTGTGAAGTGCTTTCCAATCAGATTTGCAGCATTTTTGCTGAATCTGAGCAGAGCCTAGCCCTGTACACTTCAGAATTCATCTTGGTGCTTTTATCAGTAGCCACATTATAAATAAACACTAGTGAACAGCATCCCCCAGCAGCCATACATACCCATGCCATAACGTGACCTCCACCATGTTTGACAGATGATGGAGCTGTTTCTTACCTTTTCCATACTTCCCATCATTTTGGTATAAGTTCGCCTTTCTTCAGAACCAAGCAGGATGTTTTAGAGGTTTTCTGGCAAAATCTAATCTGGCCTTCCTGTTCTTGAGTGTAATCAGTGGTTTGCACCTTGCTGTAAATCCTCTGTATTTTCATTCATGAAGGTGTCTCTTCATTGTAGACTTTGACAAAGATACAACTACCTCCTCGAGAGTGTTCTTGACTTGATTAGATGCTGTGAACGGTTTTTCTTAACCAAGTAAAAAATTCTGTGATCATCTACTTCAGTTGTCTCCCAGATCTTTGGTGTTACTGAGCTGGCCAGTGCATTCCTTCTCTTTAAGAAAGTTTCAGATTGGTGTTTTGGGTAATCCTAAAGTTTTTAGCTAACCTTCTGACATGTTTATTTTGGTTTTTCAGCCACTTGTATCAACATCTCCTTGGAGCTCATTTTTAGCTACAAAAGGCAAGTTTAGTATTTGGAATCAACTCAAGATCTTTGTTTAGTTTGTCATGGAAAATTGTAGGAATGAGCCTCACCTGGCAGGAACTACTTGACTGTCAATTGTCCCATTACTTTTGAGCCTGGGGGACGATGCATAAAAATGGCGCATTTTAACAGTTGGATTTAAAATCCACTGTATTACCAGGTGTTATAACCCTCTACAGAAAACCCCTCCCCTCTTGAATTTGATTTGCTGTTACAACAACAACTGAATTGATGCACACGTTGTATGCTGGCAGATAAAGTCAGCTGACAATGTTGACGTTTACACGTGATTTTCTGCATTTTTTAACAGCTGACAATATGCTCGAGCTGACTGCAGTGTTACAGTTTTAGGATTTGAAATTGCCCCATCTGAAGGACTAATAAAGGATGGCTTTCTTTCTTTCTTAGCAGATACATGCCTCTGCTCTTCTATCTGGTATTTTCTGCTCAGACACAGTGAGATTACTGCTGATTATTACTAACTACTACACCCATGGAAATCAGCACAGAAGGTGTTTAACATCGTTTTTGAATGACAGATTTAAAAATATACTATGTATAAAATATTTAAACTCCTTAAGTCTGTTTGCTCTTGCGCAAGCTGAGATCATTCAAAGAACATTTTAGGTAACTTATAGGCAGTGTGAATTATTAGTCTTGTCCGTTTTCATCTTTAAAGGGGCAGTGTGTGATATTTGGTGATATCTAGTGGTGAGAATGCAGAATGCAGCCACTGAATACCTGCCTCCAGCTCACCCTTTCAGAGAACATACAGTGGCCATGAGGGAACAAAATGGAGTCTTCCTTGCGTTTGGTCCTCCATGTATCGATCGAATTACAGAACAGCTAAAAACAATTCAACTTTTTTCCTCCTCCTGCTTCTTTTTAGTACTTTTTGTTTTATTTTATAACGGGTTACTTTTTTCGTAAACAGGAAACCATATCATTGACAAAAACATGGCTGCGATTGTAGAGAGGACCCGCTACTCCTGGGTATACAAATATCTTTTTTTTAACTGAACAAAGACACAAAGACTATTATCTTCTGTTACCACAAATTAAGATCACCTTAACTATTACAAACTGCTCCTTTAATTCTGACTGGACAAAACAACTTTCAGAAGTTGCTGAAGACACACAGCACATGTACCTGTTCGGTTGATGGACATGTTAGCTGCCACAGTGCGGGAAAGCTTATTGGCTGACACACGGTACAAGGAGCCGCGAATCCAGCACATGCTACTTCCTCTCCACTGCTGGGTGGCCGACGGGTGTCTGTCATGGGGAGCTCGAAGACGACTCTGCAGGAAACTCCTGAGTGAAAGAGGAGTTAAAAAAAAGACAAATAGATGGAGTAAGGAAGCATCTACAGATATAAGATTCAAATTTCTGGTTTATTACTACTTGGAACGATTACAATTATCCGTTCAGCTCAATTTATAAACTGTGTAAAATTTTCAGCCATGCTTTGCTTTGAGCAAGAATACTTTCTGCTCATCCCTCTCTCAGGTCCACCCTTCTTTTACCCATCTTCCCTCTAGCTCTACCACTGTATCTCCACTCTTCACTTTATGTTTCCCATCCTGTAGTCCCCCTCCCTCCCTCTCTCTCTCTCTCTCTCTCTCTCTCTCTCTCTCTCTCTCTCTCTCTCTCTCTTTTATCTCA
>VUQH01041246.1:0-17646 GCA_015106775.1 Etroplus canarensis
GGTGTGGGGTTGTTTTGCTGGTGACACTGTTAGGGATTTATTTAAAATTGAAGGTACTCTGACCCAGCATGACCACCACAGCATCCTGCAGTGACATGCCATCCCATCCGGTTTGTGTTTAGTTGGACCATCATTTTATTTTCAACAGGACAATGACCCCAAACACACCTCCAGGCTGTGTAAGGCCTATATGACCAAGGAGAGTGATGGAGTGCTGTGCCAGATGACCTGGCCTCCACAGTCACCTGACCTAAACCCAATGGAGATGGTTTGGGATGAGATGGACCGCAGAGTGAAGGCAAAGGGCCAACAGGTGCTCAGCATCTCTGGGAACTCCTTCAAGACTGTAGGAAAACCATTTCAGGTGATTACCTCATGAAGCTCATCAAGAGAATGCCAAGAGTGTGCAAAGCAGTAATCAAAGTAAAGTGTGGCTATTTTGAAGAATCTAAAAGATAAAACATGTTTTAAGTTATTTCACACTTTTTTTTTCTTCACTACATAATTCCATATGTGTTCATTCATAGTTTTGATGGCTTCAGTGAGAATCTATGATGTAAATAGTCATGAAAATAAAGAAAACCATTAAATGAGAAGGTGTGTCCAAACTTTTGACTGGTAGTATGCATATGACCATAGATATTAAAGAGTGTATAAGCCTATATGTAAAAAGTTAAAAGCAGTAGTATTTACATGACAGGATATGGCCCTAAGATAAACAGTCCAGGTGTTAAAGGGAGGAGTTATAAAGTTTGCTGGCTACAGGTAGGAATGATTTCCTATGGTGGGATGAGTCTGCTGTTGAACATGCTCCTGCGCCTGTCCAACACGTCATGGAATGGGTGTCCAATCCTGTCTTTAACCTGGACAGCATCCTCCTTTCTGACACCACCATCAGACAGTCAAGCTTCACACCCACAACATTACTGGCCTTGCAGATCAGTTTGAGTCTGCTGCCCCAGCAAACCACAGCATAGAGGGTGTCACTGTCTACCACAGACTCATCAAACATCCTGAGCATCCTGAGTCATCTCAGAAAATACAGATGGCTCTGGCCCTTCTTGTCGATGGCTTCTCTGTGTTTAAGGAAGTCCAGTTTATTATCAGTGTGAATACTGATGTATTTGTAGTCCTCCACTATCTCCACACAGATCCCATGAATGGAAACGGAGATCTCAGGTGTTATCTGCTATACTTTTATTCTACTGCTGTTTAAGTTTTCTAAAAGACATTCTTTTAAAGCAGATATAAACCACTTGTTTCTAATTAATTATTATTATTACCCAATTAATTAATTATTCACATTTTGTCAAATTAACATGTTAGGTCAGGGGTTGGCAACTTTTACTATTAAAAGAGCCATGTGGAGGAATTTCAGGACAATAAAAAATTTGTGACGACCTCAAAAGATATTTTAGTCTTTATAATTATGGTGACGCAGTCTATTAAGATATCAGCATCACTAACAGAGGAAATTAAAAAACTAAGATAATACAAATCATTACTTTTACTTTTTTAGTACCAACAAAACAGGACAGTGGAGATGCAGGTGAAAAAAATATGTACAGGCCTACTTTAAACACCACTTTGAGACCTATAGTACAAATGAATCAAATTAAGAGTAGCCTAATTTGGAAATGAATAGAACCTGTAAAGATAATAGTTAAACAAAAAGGCCAGTTTATAATCCAGCCACAGATCAAGCAATGTTTGTTCTTTTGGATTTGGAATCCATGGCTTGGTATATAATACCCAGAACTACCTATCTATGGATTTGCATCCATGCTATACACAGGCTGAGCAAAATTAAGATCATGAGATGCTAAGTGATGGAGAATGTAAAGAATCACTTAAAGTGATAATGAATAAATAAAACATGTTAAGAATAACCATTGTCATTTAGTTTTTTTTGACAAAGCTTCAGGGAGCCACTGGAGATGGGCAAAACAGCTGCATGCTGCTCCAGAGCCATAGGTTCAAGACTCCTGTGTTAGACCATGGTTTAACTTATGGTGAATTTGGGTGACTTTTACTGTCAATAAAAACAAGTGAACCTGTAAAATAGGTTAATAAATATGAATGAATGTATTAATAACATATTAGAATAAGTAAAAAAAAATACAATAGCTTGTTATATGTACATACACTTACTGGCCACTTCATTAGATACACCTTGCCAGTACCAGTTTGGATGGGTGCTTTTACCTTCAGAACAGGTTTAATTCTTCAAGGCATCAATTCAACAAGGTGCTGAAAACATTCCTCAGAGAGTTTGGTCCATATTGAAATGATCACACAGTTGCTTCAGATTTGTCAGGTGCACATCCATGATGTGAATCTCCCATTCCATCACATCCAAAAAGTGCTGTATTTGATTGAGAACTGATGACTGTGAATGTGTGTAGAATTCATTGGCATTTTGAGAGGATTTGAGCTCTGTCACATGCTGTTATTCCAGCCCTCAGATGTTGAGTGCACTGTGATCCACTGATACAAGGCAGGATGGATCCATGTTTTCATGCTGTTTACGCCAAATTCTTACCCTTCCATCGAAATGTTGCAGGAGAAATTGGGGCTCATCAGATCAGGAAACAGTTTCCCTATTCTGTCTATGAATTTTTGTGAGCCTGTGTCAATTTTAGCCTCAGTTTCTTATTCTAAGCTGACAGGAGTGGTGCCTGGTATGGTCTTTTGTTGCTGTATCCCATCTGCTTCAGGGTTTTGTGTGTTGCACATTTAGTGATGCCCTTCCGCATACCTTGGTTGTAATAAGTAGTTATTTGAGTTATTGTTGCCCTCCTATCAGCTTAAACCAATCTGGCTGTTCTGCTCTGACCTCTAGCATCAATGAGGCATTTTCCCCTAGAGAACTGCTGCTCACTGGATATTTTCTCTTTTTTGGACCATTCTCTGTAACCCCTAGAGGTGGTTGTGAGGGGAAATCCCAGCAGATCAGCAGTTTCTGAAATACTCACCCTATCTGGCACCAACCACCATGCCATGTTCAAAATCACTGAATTCAGCTTACCTCCCTATTCTGATGCTTGATTTGAACTTCAACAGGTCGTTTTGACCATGTGTACTTGCCTAAATGCACTAGTTGCAGCCACGTGGTTGACTGATTAGATATGTACATGAACATCCTAATAAAGTAGCCAGCATTATGTATGGAATTAGGAGTGTACAAAAATATGTTCTCAAATGACAGAGGAAAACATTTATGCATTACTGTACATGTTCTTCAGGCAGCAGTGTATGGAAAGTGTGTAGCAGCTACCACAACAGGCAGACAGGAGCTGAGGAAGGACCTGTGTGCCAAAGAGTTTGAAGCACTGAAGATCTGCTTCTCAAATGCAGTAAGTGAAAGTCTGCAACCTTCATACTGCAAATAGTTCTGATTAATGTTCATCATCGTGTTTTTGTTTTAAATTACAGGTCAAAAAAAGAGCCAAATGAATAGAAACCATCCTGGCTCTGCTGGAAGAAACAAATGACTTGGACGAACCTGAACAGTTTAGATCTGTGGAAAGAAGACCTCACTGTTCAAGTTGACTGACTTTAATGCTGGAAGCCTAGTAATTTTCATGTTTTTACAATTAAGGGAAGCCATGAAGCACTGCTACACTAACATTTATAACTGTTGTGTAAAAAAAAAAAAAGCACTGATTTTTATCAGTTTTATTTTCTACATTTTGAAAATAGACCATCAGTTATGTTTGTAGCTGAGATGTATATTTATTCTTATCAGCAAAATGTACAGAAATACCATGCACATAGAAAAATAGTCACAAAAATAGCCTCTTTTATAAAGCAAAGGTCCAATGTGCTGAAGTGCTAGCTAATGAAGGAATTTTCAGAGAAGGTAAATTACTACGAAATATAAAAGTTAAGATTTCCCTCCACAGTCCTCATAACATTCTTTTTGTGTTATGATTGTACTGTTTACAATAAAAGAATTTAGTGGAAGAAAAAGACCACAAATTTTAAGAAACTGCACACATTTTGTCTGAATAAAATATGATGTACTGCAGTATATGGAGTGGAAGGCACTGATGAATCAACCTGGAATGATTAGAAACTACAGTTATGGATCCAGATGTCCACAGTTTATCAAATAGTAAGGCTACTGTATATCTCCAAGCGTAAGGTCGAATTCAGTTACCTCACTTTGAAAGTACAACAGTTATTAAGGGGCCTGAACCCACTTTACATTGAATATGCGGTAAACGTAGGTTCCAAAAAAAAAAAAATCCCCAGACATGGATCACAACTGAAAACATTTACATCTGAATAGATGAGCACAAGCTGATCCTACAGAGGCACACTCTACAAGCTGGTGAATGACAAAGGACTGACCCAAATATAAATACTGTCCCTGTCAAAACGCTCCACAGAAAGGTAATTGCATAGATGTATATACATTAACAGTGACCTCTTCAAAAATCGCTCCAAAGACACAATAAGTTAATATTTACAAACACTTTTGGTTACTCGCAGATTACACAGTATCAATGAAACAAAAATGTTCCAGTTTGTTACGATTCTGAAGGCAAGAGAGAATGTAAGGCAGCATTATCATGGTCCACAGTATTAGGAGGTTCTGCAGGTCTACAGTGTGTGTTGTCCAACCATTAATTAAGAATGTATGTGTGTGCGTGTTATTTAACTTCATCCTCTGAGGCCTGTTTAATCTGCCGTGTGTGTACCCTTGCCCCGGCCAATAGTTGCTCCTCCAGAGCTACGTGCAGGTCTGACCCCCCCAGCTCCAGCAGGGGCTCCAGCCCCGGAACTGGCCTGGACAACCCTGTGTCCTCCAGAGGCCCTCCAGCCTCGCTGAGTGACCTACGCCTCCGCTTCAGATCCGTGTCTCCCTGGTCCCTGACCTTCTCATGAGAGCCCTGGGGCCGAGCCTTAGCATCTTCCTCACCTTCTCTGTGATCTGCCTGAGCAACAGCTTTTTCTTTGAGGTCTCGTCCTCCTTTTTTCAAAGCCTCACCATCATCTCCCTCATTACCCTGTGCAGCTTTTCTATCATTTTGAGCTTCTATGACTCGCTGTAGCTGAAGCAGCCTCTCCTGAGCTTCCTCTGCCTCCTTCTCTTTCTTTGCTCTCTCAAGTATTTCATTGTCTGCTTTCTGCAGCTCCTGCTTGAGTCTCTCTTTTGCAGCATTCTCCTGTGCAAGTTTCTCTCTTAATGCAGTTTCCTTCTCCTGCTCTCTAATCAGCTTCTCTTTTCTCTCTCTTTCCAGTCGTTCTTTTTCCACCCTTGCCTGAACTTCTTTCTCTATCTTCTCCTTCTCCAACTCTTGTTGTCTGGCCATCTTTTCCTGTCTCTCCTTTTCTAATCTTGCCTGCACTTCCTTTTCTATCTTTTCTCTCTCTATTCTTTCCTTCTCCTTCTCTTGTTCTTTAGCCAGCTTTTCCTTCCTCTCCATTTCCAGATGTTCTCTGTCTAATCTGGCCTGTACTTCTCTCTCTATCCTTTCATCCTCTGCTCTTTCCTTCTCCAACTTCTGCTCTCGGGCTAGCTTTTCCTTAATATTGCCCTCAAGCTGTTCTTTTTTGATCGTTTCAATTGCCTCTTCCTCTTTTACTGGAGCTACCTGATCATTTTGAGCAACAGGCTGATGGTCACCAGGCTTTTTCTTTCCTAATGGAACTCCCCTCGCCCCTAGTTCACTTTCCTTATGTGATTCTCCTGCAGGTGCAACATGGCCATCCTCCTTGTAAGCTGCTGGAGGAGCTACTTTTGCAGGGTTGACTTCACCATCTTTATCTTCAGTCTGAGCTTGATTCTGGGCCATAACATGAGCCTCATTTCCTCCATCCTGTGGAACTTCAGCTCCCTGCCTGGGCTGCTCCAGGCCAGACTCTTTTGGTTTTGCTGCTCCACCTTCCACTTCCTCCAAGTGTCCTTGGATGCCTTTCTTTGCCTCACCTTCAGCAGCAGCCCCTTCAAGTTATTAAAACATCACAGTTCAACACATTTAAACTGAGCACTACAATTTTTAATAGTTGTGCTCTCTGTACAAGTGTCACGCTTGCAGAGGAATATGGGGATATACACACCAGCAGGTTGTTTCTGGTGGATTTCCTTGTGTTGTTCCTCTATGACGGCTAACAGCTTTTCCTGCTGGTCAAGAAGTCTCTTCTGCTGTTCTTGTTGCTCTTTGATCACCTGCAGAAGCACCGCGTGGTCGAGCTGACCCTCTACATGGAAAAATGTTGAATTAAAATAAGTAACAAACAGCTCGGAGAACACTGCATTAGTTAGAAAGCTTAACAAAACTTAAATAGGGCTGGTCTCTAGGTGTGAGGGGGACAAAAAGGACACAATAATCCACTACTTGTGGACTCAATTAACACACAAACAAGCTATGTTAGGGAGCAATATGAGTGGGTAGTTTAGTTTACTAATACTCAGTTCTATGAATATATACTGAATGTACAGTATATGCAATTATTAATATGAAAAAGATAACCCACTGTGTGAATGAAAATTGGAGTGACATTTTGAGACATTAAAGGAGAGGCAAGAGTGAATTCATACCTGCAACCAGCTTTTTTATCACTGCAATAGGAATCCGGCAAAGACAGAAAAAAGATGGGAGATAAAAGGAAGAGAAGGCAAAAGTAAACAACAGAATAAGAAAGTCAACAAAAGCCAAAAAAGACCAGCGAGAGTGTCAAGACAAGAAGTAAGAGGAGGACATGGTTCCTGTGTTTTACACCATCAAAAAAGGTATAATAGGCAAGAAGGGATCACTGAGGTGAAATTACATAAGAAAAAACAAAGTGAGACAAAGGGAAAAGAGGAAGTGGGCTAAATAACAGGCCACAGTAAAACAATTTTGAGTCTTTTATGAGTCCCAGTTGGCCAATCAGAGTACCCATCATCAATCTCCCACCTGATAATCGAATATTATGAAGAGTTTAAATTAAAATATTGTAGTTTATTTATTTGTACTATTTTCCTGATACTTAACTTAATATTCCAGTGTTAAAATTTTCATTTCAAGACTCAACTAAAGACATCATATCATGCTCATCATTTTACAAGTTGAACATTATTAAATTTTCAAAAACCAAAGTGATATTTATGCAGCAGAAACATGATTTATCCCCAGTCTCTTTGGTTATATTCAACCTGTCTTAATACAATCCCAATTTTTTCCTGAGATCTGATTATTTTGTGTTGTTGGTCACATTATAAATTAAATGTGACTGCCATCAGACTCCAGTGTGAGCAGTCTACGGCCCTGAAAAGACGTGCATATGCAGAAGAAGACGTGATGTCACACACAGCATGCTGTGTTTACAGAAGTAAATATAAAAGCTACAGCATGTGAGTAAAACCTCATCCACTGACTAGCTCTATCAATGGGGTCTGCCATGCTTGTTTTGTCCATTGTTTACATTTGATCTTGCTGTGTTTTGCCTCCTTGCTTCAGTGACGTAAAAGTCAGATGAAATGTGACATGACCGTTCAGAATGAGGCCACTTCAACATCCGATACACATCCAATTTAGGACCACATATGAAAGGGGCCTGAATCTGATTTGGGGGGGAAAAAAGACAGATTTATGCTGTTCAGACTGTTACAAAAAAACAAACAGATCTGGGTCACATATAGGCAAAAAAAAAAAAAAAATCAGATTTGGGCCACTTTTGCCTGCAGTGTGAATGTAGCCTTTGAAACTTGCCTCTGGAAAGCTCAGTCTGCTGTGACTGGTCAGTTGGTATTAGTAAAAGTGAAGCATCACTGGTTATCTGCCAGCAAGCTCTGTAAGACTGCTAGCAACAATCTTTACCACATTAGATAGATATTCTATGACCATCCTCCATAGTGCAGTGGTTTACAGTTTACGCATTTGCCTCACATGTGAAAGGTTTGCAGCTGGGTGGAGACACAAACCTAGCCTTATGGGCCACAATCCAGTGTACTCCTAGTGCCTGTCTCATGCCCAGATAAGTGGCAGACCTGTGTCAGGAAGGGCATCCAAAGTAAAATCTGTGCCAAATCACTTATGCTGATTAATCTGCTGTGGTGACCCCGTGAGGAAAAGGAAGAAGCCCCAAGAACATATAGCTTAAGTCAACACCTATTGTCTTTAACTTCTAAGTTGTGTGAAGATGTCTGTTCAGTTGTCTGACAACAGAAACAGAAAAATACATAAATGAAACAATAAATGTATTGGAGGGTTTTCCTATTGCTGTGGGTACAATGTCATGGAAACAGAAGTAATTCACCGAGTCTTCAGCTTCTCTGATGCAGGGAGTGCAGAACACACCTGCACTCATTTTTGCAGGCAGCAACAGAACAAATCATGCTTTGCTCGTAGCTGAGATATTTCACTGATACTTAGTGGATTTGGTTCTAATGGAATAATACTGGTGCATCTGGATTTTATTAAGGCACCTGCTCATTCCTTGCTTAGGAAGCGCTGCTAGGCCACCACTATGCCAGTGTGTTATTCATTAGGCATTTCTCACAAATGTGAGGCCATTTTCCCCCACTTAGGGCAAAACAGTTAAATGCTTAGCTTTACTGTCAAAGGAATGATGCATTTCATGGGCTACAATAGTCAACCACAAAAAGCTGCAGCTGCGTTTTACTTTTGAAGTTTACTTCTGGTGAGTGGCTGGCATCTCTACCTCTTCAGCATGATTATCTTGGTGTAAATACAAAACCTATATGTACATAAAATTTAGCTGCACAAAAATCACAGATAAGCGATATTTTGGATTAAATAACACTGAATTATTTAATCAGGAAAAAAAAATCTGAAAAGTTTATCTGCAGCTACTGATGCACTGTGGATTTTTGAATGTGGAAATGTTTATTCAGCATTTCTCAGAATTTTATAGCTAAATAAATTAATTTAATTTTAATTCACCTAAACATTTCTACTTTACTTACCATCCATTTTCTCATCTGCTGTATCTTTGCTGTCTGCAGCTGGAGCCGCATCTACAGCAGGATGATGCTCTCCTTCAGCAGGTGGAGCTAAAAATTCAAATAGCACAAGCTCAATGTTGCACTTTCTTAGAACAGTTTTCCAACTTGTTGCCTTAAACTATAGTTGGAGCTTTGGATACTCACGTTTTTCTGCAGCATCCGGAGCTTTGCCTGCTTGATCTACTTGGGCTACTGCAGCCTGATTAGCCACCACCCCTTCATTTCCTGCAAGAGGCTCTTTAACAAGATTGAGCTTTTCCACATCCTTCAATAGGACAACATCGCGCTTTTTTCCTGCTTCTGCAGCAGGCTTATCAATCACCTCATTGGACAAGACCTCGCCTCCGCCCAGGTCCCCTTCTTTTCGCACATCAACCTCTGCAGGTTTTTCATCTACCTTGTCTTTTTGGTTAGCTACCTTCAGAGCATTCCCTACATCTTGCTCCTCATCTCCCTTGGGTTCTTCATCAGCACCTCCCGCGGCAGGAACAGGTTGTTTGTCATCTTTGAGCTCTGCATTGTTCTTTCTCGTGTCTACCTTGACCTCATCATGAGGGATTGGTGGCTCATGACGATGGGCCTCTCCCTCTGGCACTGCAACGCCTGGGTAAATAGACATCACTAATTCTTAACAGTTCAGCATCCACTTGACATTGTAATTATAGTTAAGTTTCCTTACCAGCATCAGGACGGTCCAGCTGCACCTCTTCTTCCTTCTTCCCTTTGGCTAGGTCAATTGGTCCTTCAATCTGGGGGGCCTCAGCTTGGTCCCCCTCCACAGGTTGTCCCTCCTTCACAGGTGGATTTTCGGGCTTTTCTATCTCCACTGGCTTCTTGTTTGAGGGGTTGTCTGCTTTAGGTGCAGAAAACATAACCTCTTAATACATGACTGCTACTGCTGGATACTACTTGACTATGATAATGCAATGTATTGTCAGATATCTAATATATTCAAAGGACCATTTGCCAGCTCTGGTCCCTGTTAAGGACAAACAACAAACTGAGTTAGTTTTACGTTCAAACACGAAACTCTAGTCAGTTGCGCTTGGACTTTTAATTTCTTCTTGCTGTATTTATCATACAAAACACAGTCTGAAAAATTTGAGACTGCCAATAAATTAAGAGACTATAAATTTGCCACCTCATTTCATTTCAGCATTTTCTCTCACCTTATTGTGTTGTTTTTATTACCCCTGAAATGTACCCTCCATTTTCTTGTCCAGTGGTGTTTATTGCACACATTAGCTGCTGACATTAAAATAAATGTACATGCAGAAATATCAAAAATGGACTATGCCTACTGCCCAAGTCTGCTGTAACTGAGTTCTGATGTGTCAAGCCACTAGGGGGCAGCAAATACTGAAAACAGCAAGACTGGCATCAGCATTAATGTGGCAAGCACCTTCGGCTGCTCCCTTGCATTTCCCCAGTGGTGAGTAGAATAAACTAGGGTGACAGAAGAGAGGCATATGACAGAGTAATTAAGAGTGAAATGGGCAGAAAAGAATCAAGTTTAGAGTTTGACCCATGTGAGTCAAATGAGAAGTAAAGATGGGAGGAGAAAAAAAATTACAAGAGTTTATAGATGACAATGAACCGAGGAACTACAGCGTTAAGAAGAGTCCATGTGAGATGAGGATGATTAACTAATAGGAGTCCCTCCATGCTTCCCTTCTTACACCCTAAAACTGGAAACATCAACTCAAAAGGTTTCCTCCGAGTCTCTTTATATTTTTCATTTCTCCCCAAACCCTTATCACCCCCCTCCTTTTATGCAGCCAGTGCTTGCAGGCATTTTACAGCTGCCACGCAAGATATGTGGGGAGAAAGGGGGTGCAGACAATGTATTTCTGGGGGAGAAGGGGTTGGAGGGGTGCAAGGAGAAATGAACAGAGGTAGAGGGGTGGAGAGAAATTGCTGGAGTTTGAAGGGCATCAATCTCGCTTCATCAATGTCAAGCACTCAGCGCTGCTTTCAGATATTATCAAGAGGTTATCTCCTCACCCTGCCTGTCTGTCTATTAGTCACTCTGTCTGTCTCCATCTTTTCTTCTCAGAGAGATTAAAGAAACCCTTTCTTCTGCTGTGGCTTTGTGCTTTTGTTTTAGTCTCCCTGGCCCTTTGCTACTGGTTCACATTCTCTTTACACTGCACCTTCAAGGTGTTGCAGCAGTCCATGACTTTAAAACTAAAACAAGAAATAAACATGCGTTGTATTGCGGGTGCTTTTTACAGGAAATAATTACATGCAGCGCTGCTGTCCAATTGCAGACGCCACAGACAATCCCAACTCCGACCCGTTGAGGTAAATGTTTCCATGGCTCATTAATAAACCACTTTCATTTACAGTCCATCTAGTGGGTAAGTGATTGCCAGCCATTACAGAAAGTCATGATCTTTACCGTTCGGTTCAGGGGGGTTTGGTAGCGGCGGGCTGTTCTTGACAGGTGCAGGAGGAGGAGGTTGGATCCTTGAACCAGAGCTACTGGCCGAAATTGAGAGAGTGGTAAAGGTGCTGATCAGCAAAATGCCCAGACCGACACAAAGCACCAGCTACAGAAAGATGAAAATAACAGCAGGTCAGACCCAGACTAAAACGATTTGCCAGCAAAAGATTAGAAAAGTGAAAATTCTAACTATGTAACCTGAGCAATAATGCCATTCTTCTGGATCTTTCTGTAGATGAGAGCAGGACATATGAAGCAGATGAGGCTCCCCATGGTGGCTCCAGTCAGACCCAGAATGGTTTCCACTAAAGAGAGGGAAGAAAATTTGTAATGTTTAGATCCTGTAGAGCACTAATACCCAACCCAAAGTATACACAGGTACAAGAGTTAGCTCAAAGTAATGGTTAAGTGACTGAAATAGTTAACTACCAGTTGCAACTATTAGCTAGAGGTAATTGGACAACAACTAAAACAGCTAAATAAAGTAATTGATCAATGATAAAGTGACCCCAGATGTTTCTCTCCAATTGTTTTAGCAAAATGAAAAACCAACCTAAACACTGGGGAATATGTGAAAAATGATCACGGTAATAGTTTTCATATTGGTCAATGTCAGTATAAATAATTTCTGTCAAGCTTAAAATTTCCTTTTTACTCCTAAGTGAGATGTGAAGATATCAAAAGGTAAATTTTGGCTTAAATATCATTTATTGTCTGTTAGAAGTTGAACATGGCACATGTGCTGAAAAACAATATACAACTACATTTCAAATAAATAAAATGATTGGCGGTCAACTCCAACTAAATTAAAATCTTAATTCCCAAATTCTGAAATTTTGAGAAATTATGAGGCTTTAAAGCTTTACATGAGAACACAAAGCAATTCTTTGGTAGATATTAATATAAAATAACATTTCAAATAATCTACCCCTGTACTGTATCCTTTCCTTTGTTTTCCAACTATTTAAAACCATTCAAACCTATACAGGCCCATAAAGAAACAGACCAAAACTTTCAGTATATATCCTCAGTACAAGTTCAGTCCCCAGGATCAAAGTGCTTCTGTCAGCCACCCTAAAGTCATGACTTAACCTATATGGTCTTCAGGAAAGTGTGCCGTTTAAAGACATTTGCTTGTCAAATTCCAAACTTAGTCAATGAAATGAGCCGCGAGGGTCATACGCGGTTCAGATGTAGAACTGTCTCTCTGTGCTGTATAAAATAACTGGTTATGAGGGTTAGTTACTTTAATCAGCCGCTTAAATCCGACATTTTCCACTGTGCTTACTGGCATCGTGTTTTTATTTTTTAAACAATAAAGTAGGCTATTGCCTTTGTGGTCTCACTGTGTGTGTTTTTATTGTATAAGACATGGCACTGGAGAAAGTGGACACTGGTCTGGTTGTTTCAGGGAACCAGTAGCACTTGTTTGGGTCTGGGACTGTAAAGTCTTGCATTGTGCTCCAAAGGGTGGCACTGCTTCAGACATTTAAAAAGATCAGTGGTATTACTGTCTTTGTGGGAACATACTTTTGACACAGTTTGCAGTGCAGCTTCTCTGCTTCTTGTCAGACTTTAAACAACTAAAATATGTCCAGACTTCAGAATTACTCTGATCCATTTTTTTACATCAATCATGACTTATTTTTCTATTGATATAAAATTGTATCATGATAGGTATTGTTATTGTCTTGTCACCCAGCCCAACTGATAAGTAAATAAACCATGCTCAAAGGGCAAAACATGGCACCAACATTGCCAGAGCTGAAAAGGTTTGTCTCTGTAAAGGCATTGTTTGCAATCTCTTAAGCCAAAAAAAGCAAAGAAAATAAAGCCTCCCTAGATCTACAGATCTAGGCTCATTACTGTAAACTGCATTCATACCTGCCTCTGAAATTCATAATCAACACCTGCCTCACACAGACCCCATTCATGGCACAATGCTCCCGGCAGCAGCGAGCCCTGGCCACATCCACGCCTCTATGGACAGGCCTACTGGGCGCTGGGCCCGGAAACCCGTAGTTCATCTAGAGGACGGACACCATATTGTTTCCCTCAGATTTAGTGCCCATTCTTCCCAGGGTCCTTACCTCCCTTCGCCTCAGTCTATTAGCCTGATTAAATACACAAAGAGCCAGTCTTGACCAGCTCTGTGTGTGTGTGTGCCTCTCTGTGTTCACCCAATCACAACTTTAACAAACAGCGACCATATAAAAGGAAGAATAAAACATAAACTAATGCTAACCTTTACATCTATGCAATTTTGGAGCCCTTTGTGAGAGGGACAGGGACTTAAAGAAACTGACAGAGAGCCAATATCGGTGTGTACATGGACATTTGTTTGTGTGAGAGTGTGTGAGAAAGTCTGGGAGAATAATAGCCCTATCTTCCTGTCTGCCCATCTAAAAGGAGATAAAAGTTAGGGTCCTGATTTAAAGACTGTGTTAGAGTGTGACAGTCACTGACTCGTAAAGTCACATTCACACACATCGTAAAGCTCCCCAGCTACGCCCACATAAAGGAACACATGCACCTTAAAGACCTCCAACACACACACACACACGTACCCATCATTTCAGTCCATGCAATCCATGACCAATTGTTCACAAGCACACAGGCACACACACACACAGGATGTACCGTTGGGGATGAGAATGCCTCCCAGCATGGTGCCAAACACGATGCAGAGGGTGATCATCTTGAAACGCAGAGGAGGCATGTAACCGCCAGCGGCAAATGTCCCATCCTTCTGCTATAAGACAGAAACAGTAAAAGAGATATTGGAAAAAATATATAAAAAGGAAAAATAATCTAGCACTGAGTGTACCACATTTCAAATTTAAAAATTGATTCCAAATTCAATACATTTATGTTCCACAGCAGGTGTTTACATGAAACATGTTTTAAATACACTTTTAGGTGGCAACTGTGGCTCAGGAGGTAGAGCGAGTCATCTTCCAAGGTTGATGGTTCAATCCCAGGCTGCTCCAGTCTACATGCTGAAGTGTCCTTGGGCAAGACACTGAACCCCAAATTGCTCCCGATGCATCCATCGGAGTGGGCATGTGTGTGCAATAGTTAAAAAGTGCTTAAAGGCATAGAATAAAGTGCTGTGTGAATGAGGCTTGTAGTAAAAGGCACTCCGGATGCTCAGTTAGAGTAGAAAAGAACTATACAAGCACCAGTCCACTTACCATTTATTATTTCTAAATGGCACTAAAAGAAAATGACTGCCTCTTTCATAAGACTGAGTTATATTTGTATCTAAATTTTCATCCCTCCACTATTAACATGATCCAGTAAAGACAAAAAAAAAAATTCACTTTGATTTCAAATGATGTAAACAAGCCCCAAGATTTTCTGATTATATAAAGAACATGTAAACTAGCTTCAGACCATAAAGCCAAGGAAGTATCTAAGTACATTAGAACTTACTTGCTGCTCAAAAAGCATAGTGTTGATAGCTTGGCGGCAAGGCAGGATCATCATGGGAAATCCGACAGCTACAGACATCATGAAACCCACACGGATCATCTCTGTCACCAGGTTGGATGGAAAGTTCATCAGCACATTCCCTGCAATGTTCTCTGTGAAGCTGACGTAGCCAAAGAAACCCACCTGGAGAGGTACAGGAAACCAAACATGGTGTTGAGAGGAAAGCAAGAAAAAAGGGAGAATTTAATATGGGGGAACTCTTTTTTTGGAAGTGTCTGCACATGGATGAAACCATTTTTTGTTTTCTGCTGGTAGTGTCAGCTAAGACACAATTTACCATAAATACAACATAAAAATGGATTGTGTACTGTAAAAACAGTAACAGTAATGCCAGGATTAGACTCCACAATATTTTTGCCTGTTAGGATGGTCACTGTGCCAGACTGAGCAATTATAGAGCCATAAAATCTTGTCTTTTCGCGTCTGAGAGACATGACAGACTACATGTTGCTCTGTGATTTATTTTGCTTTGCCAGCTTTCATGACATGCAAGATGTCGTCAGGAAAATGTTACTTCACTTCAGAGTTCTGCCGAGCTATACTGGCAACATCGCCGCTCTTTTGCTCTGTCATGTTTACAGTTGTGCACAGCTGAGAGGTAGAAAAGAAACTCAATGGACGTCAAAGTGTTCTGTGATCATTCTGGTCAACCTCACAAGAGTGACAAGAATAAACATGGCAAAGAAATTTAATATGCTAGTCTTTCTGTCAGGACATTACAACACATCCCAGATGCAGTGTTGGTTTCATACACTGAGACCACAAACTGAAAGTACAACACTGATGTAGCCTTGGACTCTGAAAAGTGAAGTTTGTGTGAAAGCATCTTAAAGCGTCATTCTGTCTGATGGCCAGCAAGGGGAGACTGCTCAGGTTGTAAAAGAAGTTTGGCCGTGAAAAACCTGGAGAAAAACGCTTTGATCTGTGACCTCAGTAAAGACTTTTCTGATGAGTTTTATGGTTTCAATCGCAAATTTCAGTCTTGCAACAGGATATGCATTTTAAAATTTATGGTCCTCTTCTTATTCTTTTTTGGCTGAAGGGGTCGCTATAGTGGAGAATCTGCCTCCATCTCATCCTATCCTTTGCATCTTCTTCTGTCACACCAACCACATGCATGTTCTCCTTCACTACATCTATGAACCTCTTTGGTCTTCCTCTTTTCCTCCTGCCTGGCAGCTCCATCTTCAACATCCTTTGTCCAATATATCCACTATCCCTCCTTCACACATTTCCAAAGCATCTTCGCCTTTCGTTTCTTACTGTATACAAACCACTCCACCTGAGCTGTCACTCTCAGCATCTTCAATTCTGCCACCTCCAGCTCTGCTTCCTGTCTTTGTGTCAGTGCCACCGTCTCCAAACCATACATCATAGCAGGTCTCACTACTGTTGCTGTCCTTCTGTCATAAATCATTCCTGACACTCGTCTCCACCCACTCCATTGCCTGCACTCTTTTCTTCACCTCTCTATTGTTTGTTGCTTTGAGTGGTTGATCCCTGGTATTTAAACTCATCCACTTTCACTACCTCTACTCCTTGTGTCTTCACCATCCCCCCTGCCTCCCTCTCATTCAAACACATGTATTCGCTCTTGCATCTACTGACTTTCATTCCTCTTCTCTACAGTGTACACCTCCACCTCTCCAGGCTCTCTTGCACCTGCTCCTTACTCTCACCACAGATCACAATGCCATCTGTGAATATTTCAAAATTTAAGGTCCTATTAAATAAAATAAAAAAGCTAAACACTGACTGTGTCCCTCGGTTTCTGTAACAGATCCACCTCTTTGCCTGTCATGTCTGGTTTCAAAATGGCAAGGTAATGTGGTGAAAACACTCATTTCAACTTTTATAACCAGTGGGTGACATCAAGTTGGCTACGTCCAACTTTTACATACAAGCTATAAGGATGACACACTACAGGAGATAATGACTGCCATTCAAGATACCTGTTTTTGTTACCAACTCAAACCGACACAATATCATCCAGATCAGGCCAACATCGTGTATTCTGAACCCAGCCTAAGACATTAAAACTGAAAGTGACCAAAGTGATTAACTTTTTAGAGTTAAAATTAGAGATATGTAAACTCACGTACTCTGTAATGTCACAAAATACTTGGAGGCAAATGACTGGCATGAATGGCATTAGCTCTTATGGTCTTATGTAATCATATGAGTGAGAAAGAGTGGCTCCACTCACAGTGATGTAGAAGATGGTGACTACATTGAGGGCTGAGGTGAAAATGGTGCTCATGCGTTTAACTGACGGCTCATCCAGACTGTCGTAGGTCGGCAGCACTTGCCTGTAAGAGAAAGCCAGTCCAAGAACAAACATCCAGTACACCAAATGACACAACACTGTTACTGTAGCAAGTATTTATAGGCTGTCTGAATTATCATACACACAAATTCTCCAGTTATAGTAGAGAAATCAAAAAGCACAGTCCCACAGATGTTTCATGAACTCTCAGGGTTCTTGATTTTTCCCCCAAACAGCTGGCAATCTGACAGTCTGCACAGTCACTTACTTCAAATTTGGAAACTGCTCTGTAGCGTTCTTTTAATAAGCAGCCATATGGGGCCCCATTTGTGATGCTCAGTAATCAAATGATGCATCTCTTTCCTCATGTCCTTGTCAATATCTCACTTGCATTACTGATTTCTTCTTCTTTGTTTAGTCCATAAAAAAGTGTAAGACTGTAATGCCATCATCAATAAACATTTCAAATTAAGATTTCAA
>VUQH01041250.1:0-20286 GCA_015106775.1 Etroplus canarensis
GTGTGTGTGTGTGTGTGTGTGTGTGTGTGTGTGTGTGTATGTGTTCGTATGTCTGTGTGTGTGTGTGTGTGTGTGTGTGTGTGTGTGTGTGTGTGCTCAGATCGATACCGAGTGCACTCAATTATCATTCCAGTACAGTGCGTGTATGTGTGTTCAGTCCTTATGTGTGTGGCTGCGGGGTAAAGTCCTCTTCCACAACACCACCTAATGGGGAGTAGCACACACCACAGGGTTCCTTTGTCTCTCTGTCTCACTCACTCCCTCATCCACTTCCTCACCCAAAGCCTTTTGGAGATTTGTAGTGCAAGCCAAGCAAAGAAAAGTAACGAAGATGGCAAGGCTGATACAAAATTGTGTTGTGTCAGCAGAGCTTCCTAATAAGGGCTATTTGATCAAACAACCACTTATGAGCGCACTATAAAATCCCATGTGTCCTCTCTGTATGGTGTAGCTACAAGACCAGAATCAACTCAGAGAAAAAAATAAATAAGAACAAAAAACATTGGAGGGTGAGCTCAGATGGAAAAGCTGTTTTTGCTGTATATTTTTCTTCCAAGCACAGACTTGCAGGAGAGTAACTGCAAATGACAACGTTGTCAAATATTTCAGTGTCCTTTTGGCGGCGAGTTATTTATTCATATATGCACTGTCATCCGCCGCAGGCACTTGAGAGCAACTGACTGCAGCTCAAGAATAACCTGACAATCATACGACAGTAGAAAGGAAAGAAGAAGACAGAGGGAGGAAGCGGGGCTCCGGGGAGATGAGAATGAGTGCACTTGTTTAAGGTAGGAGGAAGTGCTGGTCCTTGCCGGTGTCGCCCTCTAGGTTTACACTTCAGGGGCAAAATGGCGCGCACTTAACCCCACCACCGCTTTACATTTAGCTTCTACCTGTGGCTAAATGACTCACTGTTACAATAACACCTTTGATCTCCTGCCTTTACACATCTCTCATTTCAAAGCAGAGTCTTGATTGTTGAAAACGCCTTGAACTCAAATCCCTTGACTTCCCCTTTTTTCATTATCAGCATGCAAAGCATTACAGCCGATTACAATACACCCCCTCAACCCTCCAGCCCCCACATTACCACAGAGTAATCAAACAGAACTTGCCCTGGTGCCTTGTATTCACAAAAGAATACAAGCCACCAAAATGTCTGATTAATCCACCTCTTGAGGCTATCATACTCCCATGAGGAATAGAAGGGGGAAAAAAAATACCCCAAATCCTTGGCGTGCAGCAGTGTAAAACTACTGATAACAGCCCAGACCATAATAGGCCCAGTGATTTTCATTTGACTCCCAGTGAGCAAAATCAGCAGCTCCTGTCTATTTCCCCACTGCGAGCAAATCACAGTCCTATTCAATATAGCAATAGCATTAGTGCCATAACCTGGCCTCAGACATTTCACAGTCACTGGTTTGAATGTTTTTTTTGCCTCGTGGCTGTTTACTAGCACCACACTGTTAGGCTCCCCCTGAGGGAGCTGAAAGAGGGTTGAGGGCCTTGCGAAGAGAGGTGGGACGGTCTGGGCTTTAAAGCACCACAAATGCTGAGACGTCACAAGAATTTTATCAGCTTGAACACTGTTATTAGTGTTAGTGGGGAAGAGTTTGAATGACATGTTATTTTGTTGTTGATACGTTTCTGAGAGGAGGAGTCGGCTGAGTGTGAGGGCACACTGTAGCTGCTTGGACTGGCATTGGGGGAATGCGATTAGGAAACTGTGCCGTTATGCACTGTCATGTTGGATGTGTGCTATTGTGTGACTGCGCTGCAACAGAGGAGATGAATATTCCCTCTGACAACATGTTTCCTGAGCCCAAATACTCAAACACTGAATGCTATTGTAACCTCTCCAAAAGCACATCATTTTACTATTAGCGCCTGGATGTGACAGCAACCCAATCTGTTGCTCTTGGTATTGTCAGATGGATGTTGTATATGTGATGGTGTGTGTGAGGAAAGGAGGCAGAAGAAGAGTAGGAGGGGGAGGAGGAGGAAGAAGAGGGGTTTGTGGAATAAGTAGAAGAGGAAACTTGCCTGTCTCTGCTGTGATCCCTCTTTCTTTTTCTTGCCATGTTTGCTGGAGGGGACAAAAGAAAGACAATGTCAGGATGTCGAATCTATCTCTCCCTCCAGTGGTCACAGGGCTGCATTGCCTGGCAGCTATCATAAAAAACATCAACTTAATCTACTGGCCCTGTCTCAAGCACAGCCCCCAGGTGTTAAATGTGTTAAGATCTCATAAGATTGGAAGATTGGAAGGGTATAAGCAAGATGATGAATCTGTCATCTTCATGATCTAGTGGATTATCCACTCAGAAACCTTCACTGCACTACTTTTAATCATCTTGCTTTGAACCTATGCAGTACTGTTTTTAGATTAAATCTAAATCGAGATATCATTATCTGTCTCTTTCCAGGTGACTGACTTCAATTTTAAACCCTGCACACCTAACCAAATCAAACCGTGGCACAGCAGCTATGCCAGCTTGGCCACACAGGTGTCCATGCCAGGGATGGGCTCCGGCCTCAGCTCCAGTCCCTGGCAGAGACCCGACTGGCAGAGAGCCGCCGGCCACAGGCCGGGCACTGACCTGACACTGAGGCTGAAGACTCGGCGTGCCACCAGGAACCTCATCAGGTAGTAGATGACCACGATGAGGACCAGCAGGCCCAGCACCACCCCGATGATAGCTCCTGTGATCACGCCAGCCTGGATGGGTACTGTAGGTGGAGGAGAAGAAACAGCAGACAAGGAGAGGTCAAAAAGGGCAGAGAGGTGGAAAGCAAGGGACAAGTGACAAGTCAGGATTGTTGATGGGAAGAAAAATCAGGTGCAAAGAAGAAAACAGTAAAAGAGAGAGAAAAACAGATGATGTCATTGGAGAGGGAGGAAAAGGAAAACAAAGCTAAAAGGAAAGTGAATAAGAGATGAAAGTAGAAAAGAAAAAGATTTTTTTTTTTTTTTAAAAAAGGTTAAATGAAAGATTAAAGATACCAGTGCAGTAGAGGCAGCGAAGGAGATGAAGTGAGAGGGTGATTAGGCAGAATAAAGGTGAGATCTGAGAGAGAGTCATGGAGAGAGAAGGTGAGGGAGGAAGTGGAAGAGGATGGCAAAGGAGTTGGAAGAGAGAAATGGGAGGAGAAGCTGAGAGGGAGGGGGAGGGAAGAAGTGAAAGGGAGGCAATGATAGCAATCTAAAATAGAGAAAGAGATAAAATTGTAATTGATTTCATTTAACAGGAGGTGTGAGGAATTCTAAATGAGGCAATGCAACAACTGGTCTGAAGACAGCCGTTTTAGTCTGATGAACAGTGAGAATTGAGATTAATTTCAGAGTTTCAAATGATTAGAACAATTGAGAACAGTTGGCATGCAGTAGAAAAAAAATCACAGAAATATGCCATATGGGATGGTTGGGAAGCTAATAAGCAGACACAGATGTGACAGTGCAGACATTACACTGTACAGACTAGAGAATCTGATTTAGGAGACTTCTTATCTCACCTTTCTCAAACACCAGCAGGCGGACACTGGAGGGCCGACCCACTATGTCAGGGGGGTTCTTGGCGTCACAGGTGAAGGTGCCATTGTCACTGAGATCCAGGTTTTTTAGCAGGATGGAGCCATCACGGCGACCCGGGTTCCCCACAAACTCCAGTCTGTCTCTAAACGGGCCCTTGTTGTCAACGTAGGGCACACCACCAGTGTAGTGGAAGATCTTTAAAGAACAGAGGGGACATTGTACTGTTTATGTCTGAGAAGTCACCCTCAGCAATCCTGCATTTAAATCTTTAATAAGTAAATTAGGGCATCAAATCTGTGTCCACCGTTCTGAGTGATAAAATCTATTGAAATCTGGTAATCTTTTCCAACAATACTACAATAGGATGATTAAATTCATCTCGTCTTGATTCATTTGACCTCCACAGCCTATAAAGAGTGACCAGTAATGTTACTGTAACTAGCTAAGCAAACATTACTGGTTTCACTGTGTTCCATTTGGTTTTATTGGGAATAAAGCCCTTCATCTTAATATTTCTTCATCTTCTTCTGGTAAACATTGGTTAACCTCTGCACATCCGGGGAATCTGTGTAACATACAGTCATGTGAAAAAAAACAAAAAATGTTTTCACATGAATGTATGCGGTCATGTGAAAAGCTAAGTACACCCCATGATTCGATAGACTGTAGAACCACCTTTTGCAGCAGTGCTGTGAAGTAATCATTTTCTGTTTTTGTTGTTGAATTTTGGTCCACTCTTCTTTATAGCATCACTTCAGTTCATTGAGGTTTGTGGACATTCTTTTATCCACAGCTCTCAAGGTTCCGCCACAGCATTTCAATCAGGTTGAGGTTTGGACTTTAAACGAGCCATTGTAACACCTTGATTCCTTTTTTTTCAGTCATTCTGTTGTAGAGTTGCAGCTTTGTTTGGGATCATTGTCCTGATGCACGGCCCGATTTAACTGTCAGACAGATGGCCTCACATTTGACTCCAGAATACTTTGGTGTACAGAGGAGTTCACGGTGAACTCAATGACTGCAAGGTGTCCAGATCCTGCAGCTTCAAAACAAGCCCAAATTCTTACTTCTCCACAACTGTGCTGACAGTTGGCAAGAGGTGTTTCTGCTACCAAACATAGTGCTGTACATTTCTACTTTGTTTCATTTGTCCAGAGGACGTTGTTCCAAAAGTCTTGTGGTTTGTTTAGACAAAACTTCACAAGTTTAAACTCTGCTGCCTTGTTCTTTTTAGAGAGAAGGGGCTTTCTCCTGGCAGTTTTTCCAAACAGGCCATGCCAGTAAGGTCTTTTTCTGATTTAATTGTCATGAGCTTTAACACTTAACATGCTGAGGCCTGTAGACTCTTAGATGTAGCTCTTGTTTCTTTTTTTCTAATTTCTCTGAGTATTGCATAGTCTGACCTTGGGGTGAATTTCCTGGGATGTCGACTGTTGGAAAGATTGTGGCAGTGTGTTAAACACACACCTGAATGCTTCAAAACGGTAAACTACCAAAATGTCCATTTTTATAGAGGTAGTCACAATTGCTGATGATCAGTTAATCAACTGCCTTTGATTAGCAGCAACTTGCTGTTACTTACCCTTCTTATTCCTATGGACACAGTAAGGGTTATATCGTTTTTCAAAAGACTGCATTGAGTTCTTTGAAAACTCTCTCTTTCACAACTATATGTGGTGTCAAGCAGGGAAACCTTCACTGAAGGTTAGTATATTTCACATGTATTGTTATTCTAAATTTGGTGCTACTGTTGGACCTGCTGAAACTGCACTATTGCCATGACATTGTTGTCAAAAGCATCCTTACTTCTAAAGTAAATTAAAACCAAGGGCAGCTTGCATTCAAACATCTGCATATTGGACGACATGACACCACAGTATGAGTGATTCGTTGACTTCCAATTCTTCCTGGATTTGTCTTATTGAAAAAAGTGGCATGACTTCTAAAATGATGACAGCCAATAGATGTGCTGTCACCAGATATTGATTATTAAATGTCAGCTTAAATGGTCAGAGTGACGCGCCAGATTTCACAAGGCCAAGGTCACATTTGGTTTTAAGGTTTTATCTCTAAATGAGGATTTGAGGCCTGCAATTGCTGTTAGGAAATCCCTCATGAATTGAAGAGAACCTCTCATATGATATTAACATGTCAGAAATCAAATATGACATTTTAGAGGGACAAATGCACCCTGAAAACAGAGATATGAAACTGTAAATCTGTCCAGGCAGGGAAAGAAATAAGCAACTGAAGATCTGTGAAAAAAAAAGAAGAGAAATCTAGTTTCAAAGTGAGGCCACTGCGGGAGACAGATGAAGGCGATGGAGGTGAGGAAAGGACATAATGAGAGAGGAGGGAAGGGACAAAGAAGGTAGGACTGTGGAGGAGGAGATTAAGGGAGGTGGACAGAGGGAGGCGCAGTCAGAATGGGGAGATAGAGAGATTAGAGAGATGGCAGAATGATAAGGGCGGGGAGAGTGAAATTAAAGAGCAGGAGGCAGGTGATGCAGTGGGAGGAGTGGGAAGATTAGGAGTGAATGTTTCTTTTAGTTAATGCAGATGTTAGAGTAAACTGAGCACTTGTGTATGATGACATTTGAGCTAAGCAAAGCCCTCCATTTGCTGGATTAAACCAGGATTTTCTTTGGATGACCATGTTCCAATAGTGTTCTGCAAATTACTTTGTGAATTTGTGATCATGTTTAAAATATAGACATCTGGACATTAAAATAATTCTCTTTAAAGAAATCATATCACATGGCCTCAAAATACCACACCCTCTCCTTCTTACTACATTTTTGTTCCTTTTCCTCCCTTGTCTTGCAGCGATGGTAAAAACGTGGAAAAGTCTTTTGGCAGAAGATGTAGACAGTTGGCAAGTCTAAATTTCTGTTGTAAAAGACTCCTGTGTACTTCCTTCTTAAATATTTATACGAGACTTTTTGAATGTGAGATGAGGTGAAGTTATAGTGGGAGTAAACAACATAAGAATGCCATTCATGCAAATGAGAAAAAAGGAGGGAAAGCTCTTCTGTTCCAGCCCGCCTTAGTGATTTACATCTGGCTCTTTAGCTGCCAAATGCTCTATTATTTCAACAACTAGATGCTGTCTTTGGATGCCTGCTGTTTGATTCTGGACAAGAGATGTGTTACTGAAACAGCTGCCTGCAGCAGATGAAAACAACATTGTTGTGGGCAGCGAAACAATGATTTTAAAGATGCTAAACTCTATGACATTCTACTGGCGTTTCATCAAGTGCAGCTTGGATGTGACCATAATTGGATTTTTTGGTAGCAGACCTATAAATACATAGCTTTTTATTGTGCACAGTTTGTGTGTGTGAATTTTAGTATTACAGAGATGCTGTCCCGTGAGCCATCAGGCCTGTATGTCCAGGAGAAGGTAACATCCTCCGAGGTCCAGCGCCAGGAGAAGAAGGAACAGGACAGCCGGATGTCAGAGCCCACCAAGGCGTGCCGCTCCCAGCCGGTGTAAATCACTATGGCCTGGGACTGCTCAGGCACTGGGAGACAAAAACCCAGTTTAAGTGGTTAATCAACACACACATCCATCAAGAAAAGAACAAAATATTCTGGGAACTAATATTGTGTTATATAGTGTTGTATTGCCTACACTGCATACTCTGTCCAGTACAAATGCAAATTTGTAAATACACAAATGCATGTATACAGCTGTCTATACGAGTTGACATAAAACACACACACACACAGGCTTGCAAAATACTGATCTTGATACAACAGTTAACACGCATTGGCCCTCAACTTACTAAGTAGATTTCTGACAATTTTGAAAGCCCAGTTGTTATCAAAAGATAAAGCAGTTCATTCATGAAGATTTTTTTCCCTCCTAGAATCTAATAAATATTCCCTAAAATAAGTATATACATCCAAGTACTTACTGACAGACTAAATGTTTACTGAAGTCAAAACATCAATTCAGAACTGCACTCAGTAAATATTTGGATTTTTACTGGTGCTGGTGCTTGTCTCTAAAAGTCAAATGGGGAGCATCATTTTGGCCATTAACATGGATAACATTGGCCTAATCATGTGCACTATTTATGCCTGAATAATATTTAATGATCTATGTTAATTCAGTTTTGGCTGCAAAAATCAATATTTTGCTTCCCTCGAAAATGCACTCAGCATGTCAAACAACTACCAAAGCCCCTTGGAGCTGCACCGCCTTGCTGCTGAACAATATCATTTCTGTATTGTTCACTTTCACTGGGACCGTGCCACCACAAGTCACAGTACACTCACTGCTGTATCAACACTGATGCCCCGAAGCATTATGGAGTTTTCAACACCCAGGGAGTAAAGTTCACAGCTTTCACTATGAACATCCTTGAGCAATAGCGAGCCCCCGCAAAACTTGTCAATGAAATCACGCTTGACGTTTTTAATTAAGATTCTGACAAAATATCGGACAGGAGGGAGTTTAGAAAGCCGCCTGCTCAAGTGCAAAAACCCTCAGTTTAAAAGTCATATTATTGGTGTTCTTTAACTTTGAAAGCTTGGAGACATCTGGTTTAAGAGAGAAGCACAGATGGACAGTGTTGACCCATTTACTGGAAGCCATGCAAAAAGAGACTCTATCCTGTACTCTTGGCCTTTTAGATGAAATCAATGCAGCAAATACCAAAATATCATTTCAAATGCTTTAGTTAAGTGTTAATCCAATTTAGAGGGAGGTATTAGAGTGCACTCTGAGATTAATTCACTACCAAACTTATTAAATGTATTCTTTGTCGTCAAGTTCATTAGTTTTCAGGTAGCACAAAACACAAAAAACTTCTGTCATATCCTGTTTAACCTTTAACCCCACATCAGTAGACAGATCATTTCTACAGCTTCACTTTCAGTAGATCAAATTAAGTGTGAGTTTTTCTCTTTTTTATATAAGAGCTCATCAAAAAAGGAAATTAAAAGTTTAAATGAAGATGTATTTTCCTTTGATTATTTATTTATTTTTTTTTACCTATTCCCAGGAGGACAACCGACGTCAGCGCCAAAAACGTCAGCATGGCTTCTGGCTTCTACGGAGCTCCCAAAAGACTGATGCTGCAGACCGGACGGGAGTTGGTCGAGGAAGAGTCCCTCTCTGGAGGGAGTGTGAGTGGAAGGAGGAGAAAGAAGGAGAAAAAGAGAGTGGAGGGGTGAAGGATGCCAGGACAGAGGGCTTCAAAACAGGACAACAACAGAAAACCCACTGTCCCCTGGTTTATACCCAACCACACCCCTTCACCCAGGTCTCGGCCCGGCCCATTCCTCCTCTCTTCACATCCCTCCTCCCAGTGCTCTCCATTCCACTCACTGAAATAAATGAGCTCACGTTATCTTTTGAAGTGGAAGAAAAAGGCAGGTGACAGACACCTGCGCTGTACAGTAGCTGGTGAATTAATTGGATAAACAAAAAGCAACTTGGGGCGAATTTACAAACTCTATGCAGCGTTACAGAATGATGAATGCAATGTGTCATATTAAACCCTCACCTTGATGTGACTGAGCTGACAGGAGATGCTAATTAGCACTTAGCGTGTAGGTGAGCAGGCAAAGGCGTGTGACAGGTAATCATGGCCATGTGTGGCTGCTCTGTATCTGATCACAGCTCATATGTTAATATAACATGGAGAATGATGGGAGGCTGGTTTCTGTTTACACTGAGGGAGGAGATCCTGCAGCGAGGTCAGTCCAGGGCCCTCTCCACCATCCCCATGCCTCTCCCCTCTTTCTCCTCTACTTGCACTTTGACCCGGTGGCCCAAACAATGCCCCAGTTCTTTTCTCTCTGTCCTCCCCCTCTTCAGATTCCTGTCGTTTGCTGACGTCTCGCACTTGGACACAATGGAGAGAGAGTGGACAGGGCCTGACTGGTGTTTGCCCGTCTGTCAATGGTGCTTTCTTCCTCTCCCTTGCTTTCTCCCTGCCCAGACAAAGCTATGTATTGAGAGTGCAGCACCCACTCCTCACTTTTCCAGTAACACAGACAGCAATGGAGTGTGGGGAGAGACCTGCTATATATAGATGGGTTGATATGAGGACAGAAGAAAAAGCACAGACTAGAAAGTAAGGCAGCAGCAGATACAGACGCAGTGTGGAAAAAATGAGTGAAATTTCCGAAAAAGTCTGATTTCTGGGGGCTTCGTTCGATCATTTTGTCACCCATCATAAATATGGATTCATTTAGCCGCTGGCGTAGTAATAGTGAATACATGCACAAATTAATGGTCTGTAGTTCTCTTCCAGCTTCAGCAAACATACAAGCTGGATATACTCAGCATTGAAGTGTAAATCATTTCAACCTTGATTTAAATCCTGCTACCTCTCTGAGGATTTTTATATGCTGAGAGTGAGAAGAGATGGCACTTGACAAGGATGTCCACTTTACCCACTTCATGTCTTTATTACATTGAGTCTACTTATCCAAGATTTCTGGGCTGAAAACCAAGGCTCTCATTTGCAAGGTAGCACTAAGCCAAGACAGGAGCAAAGCATTGAGCATCAGATCAGATCTACTTTTTCTCACTTTTGAGACAGCAGCAAAAAATTTTTGTCACTTGTGACAACCACTTGTTCATCTTAACACTTCAGCTACCCCCCTGAAGGATCAGCTGAACAAAACGGACCATCTGCCAACTTGTTGGCTCCATCAACTGTCTAAGCTTTGGCTTGAATGTCTAAATCGCGACATCCTTAACAATTATTGCAGATCCTGCCTTCGGGCCCCAGAGAAACAGGGGGATTCTTTATGAGTCTGGCAGGTGCAGAATGTGGCAAGCACCCAAACTCGTCAGCACCAAGTGATGGTGGCAGTGGCAGCGGCTGAGCTTGGCATGCAGAAACTGTATCACATATAGAGAGAAGGCCTCCATTTCTTTAGCTGGCAGTGATATAGCACACTAATGTAGAAGAGGGAGAGCTCATCTGCTGCTAAATTATACAGAGAGGAGAGGTAGAGAAGAGGGGAGAGAGGTACCAGCAGGGAACACACTGAGAAAACTCGATCTGTAGACCAATTTTTAAATTTTTGCAAAATTATACAGAAGTCCTCAGCTGCACTTTAGTCATATTGAGGTGGACAAGGCTTCACATCAGCTGGTGTTATTAGAGATGAGTGAATACGCAAAGTACCTCAGGCTTTAGCCAATGTGCGAATGAAACCATCTCAACTGTCTGCCTGTATAACCCATCAAGCTTGTTTTCACGGGTGGAGACACTGGCCTTAGTTGTATTTGGTGAGGGCATGTCATTAGACACCCGTATAAATTTGCAGAGCATATTTTGCTGTGATTTTCTAATTTTCTTTGACACAGAATTATTTCCAATGGAATGAGAAAAAAGAACATACGAAGCACACTTTGAAAAGACCACAGATAATCACAGTCTGGGAAAGCATCCCGAGCTGTAGATGTTAGGGGCACTTGTCAGCTCCATCCATGTCTAATTTTTCTGCAATGTGGAGTATGTTTGTCACAGCTGAGTGCAGCACTGATCACAAGGCCGGCTGGCAGATGTGCAGAAGGGGAATGTCTTTTTCAAAATGTGGAGGGCTTCTGTGAATGGAGAGCTGTTTTAAGATGGGACTGCTGGAGGGTTTCTCGCTGGTCGAGATGGGAAAAGGCAGAAAAGATACACCACAGAGGCTGGTTCATACGAAGGTCAAAAGACTAATGACCGTCAACAGTGATCCAATGGAGTGCACTGCAATCTTGCCCCCTTAAGCACAAGCATCTCTGTGTGGGCCAAAGCGAAGCACTGAGAAGTGGGGAACAACAACCACTGCCATCATAAACCCATCACAAAGTGGTCTCGTTAGCGACTAGATCGACTTGCAGTTTCGCTGAAGGGGTTGAATAATCAAGCGAAACATTTCCATAACCAAATAAGGCAAATGAGCCATGGCAAGCAATTGGCCAGAAAACTGTCAAAAGTTAAGGCTAGAAGGCAGGATTAAATATAAATACAGCAGTGATATGCCACCGTGGTTTTCTAATAGGACATAAGTTAATGGTGCAGTGACTAAAAAAAAAGGTCTGGAAAAGAAAACGCTAGATTAGAAATATGACAAAAATGTGAAATATGTGTCTATGCATTTATTGTCTTTGACACTTAGAACAGTTATTTCCAACTGGAGCTAAATGTACTTCATAGGGGAACATCTAAAGCTGCTCAGACATAAGGTTAAAAAACTTGCCTGTCCTTTTAGAGTCAAAGGTCTTATATATTTTTGACTGTTTTTGCCACTGTACAACAATACAAAACACTATGAAAGAACATAATTGGATTTACAAAGAAAAAAAATGTTTTTCAAATCTTTGGTGAAATCAGTTTTTACTTCCTACACTCTTCATTCATCAAGAAGTGGGTTTTCACCTGGAGTTTTTCAAACGCCTACTCATGCATTTTCTAAAGCGATCCTTTCTAGCTGCCAATGTGCAGGAGGTGGAGGTACACTCTGGACTGGTCACCAGCGAAATCTTAATGCCAGCACAGAGAGACAGGCAACCAATCATGTTCACATCCACAGTTATGGCCAATTTAGAATAATTAATTATCCTAACATGTACCGTTAGGTCCATAAATTTTGGGACAATGACACATTTTTTTGAAATTTTGCCACAGTGGATTCTAAATCCATCCATCCATCCATCAACAATAGCTATTTACATACAAAGTCTCCCATTTTCAGAGGCTCAAAAGTAATGTGACAGTTGATGGACAAACAGTTTTATGACCTGGTGAGGCCATGACAAAAGAGGCAGATAAAAGATGTGGAGTTGATTCCAAGTGTTGAATTTGCATCTAGTAGCTGTTCACTGAAACTCTCAATATGAGGTTCAAAGAGATATGGATGAGAGTGAAGAAGGCCATTATTAGGCTGAAAAAACAAAATAAACCTATCAGAGAGAGAAACTTCAACAAATCTGATACATTCTTAAAAAGAAGGAATGCACTGACCAGTTCAGCAACACCAGAAAGCCTGGAAGACCACCAAAGACACCAAAAACTAAAGCAGATGATTGCAGGATTCTTTACTTGGTTAAGAAAAACCGCCTCACATTTAGCCAAGTCCAAAAAACTCTCAGGGAGGTAAATATATATTAATTGTGGTTTACAATTAAGAGACCCCTTCATGAATGTAAATGCAGAGGGTTTACATCAAGGTGCAATCTATTGGCTTCACTAAAGAACAGGAAGTATTAGACTTTCCCAGAAAACATCTAAAAGAGCCTGCCCGGATCTGGGAAAAATTTGTTTTAGAAAGATGAAACCAAGGTGAACCTGTTTTAGAATGTATGGAGAAGAAAAGTATCACAAAGGAAAGGAACAGCTCATGATCTGAAGCATAGCCCATCATCTGTAAAACATGGTGGAAGCAACGTTATGGCATGTACTGTATGGCTGTCAATGGAACCGGGTCCCTAGTGTTTAATGATGATGTAACTGATAGAAAGAAGTGCGATGATTAATTCTGATGTGCACAGAGCTATACTCTCTGCTCAGATTCAGCCAAATTTTGCAAAACTGATTGGATAGTGCTTCCTGGTGCAAATGGATAATGACCCAAAGCAAACTGCAGAAGCATGTCCATGGGTTCTAGACTTCAGGCAGTCAATGACTGCAAAGGGTTTTTGATCCAAGCATTAAAAACAATCCTTATATTAGTTATGTTAGTTTGTCTACACTTCAGCCACATTAAATTTTTTGATTTAACATAAACTTTGCTGGCATACAGAGGAAAAATTACAAAAATGGCGCCATTGTCCTCAACTTATGGACCTAACTGTATGTCTTGGACTGTGGGAGGAGGCTGGAGCACCAGGAGAAAGCCCACAAGGAGAAATGCACACTCCACCCAGCCAACTAACAGCTTTGAAAGACAGCGGCTGAAGGAAATCCAGCCAATGCTGAGCACTTGTTGGCTGCTTTCCTTGTTTATTGGGTTTAGGTTGGTGACTTCGAAGGCCAGGTCTGATTTAGCACTCCACCATTCTGCTCCCATATCAAACAGTTCTGACAGAGCTTGGAGGTGTGTCCTGATGGTCCCACTGAGCCCAAACCAGATGGGATGGCATGTCACCGCAGGATGCCGTTGTAGCCATGCTGCTTAAAACAGTGTTGCCTTGAATTTTGAATAAATTTCCAGCAGTGTCACCTGCTAAGTCCCCCCCTCAGAACCCACACACCTTTACAGCTCATCCTCTGTCCTTCATGGTGTGAAGCACATATGCACGTACACATGCTCAGCAGACCAGAGTCCAGATTTCAACTTCACCTAATGGCCATTTGTTGAGTTTTTGGCCCTCCTTTTCTTGGTGTCCTTCAGTCATGGATTTCTTACAACAGTCAGACTGTGATGGTGTGACCTTCATGTCTTAATGTAATGATAGTTCCTTTTCACTTAGCTGGGTTGTTTTTGCCATAATGTGTTTTACTACAGTAGTTTAACAGGGCTATTTGCTGGGCTTCACTAACATTAACATAACACAACAAACCTGATGTTTTCATAGACATAAAGAAAGCAAGACATTCCAGAAAATTTCCCTTTGATGTGGCTCACCTGTTAGCTGAAATCAATCTAGGTGACGACCTCATGAAGGCAGATAATAAATTGGCAAGAGTCTCACAGGCCAATGGAATTGTTTTATCCTTTGAAAACAGCACAAAGCAAAGAACAAATGTCCAAAATATTGACTGGCACTGCATGTGAAAAGAAATAGACTGATCATAATTAGGAACACATAAACACATAAAAACCAGCTATAAAGAGTTTTGATTTCTGAGCGAGCAGAAAGACACAACAACAAATAGCTAAATTTGTTGACCGTACTGAAGCTGTAAATGAATATACAGTCAGGTCCATAAGTTTTAGGACAATAATATATTTTTTGTTATTTTTCCTCTTTTTACTTTATAACAGCACAGTGGACTTTAAATCAGATAGTCCAAATGTGATCAAAGTGCAGACTTTCAGCTTAATTCAAGGGGGTTGGCAAACTGTGACAGAAGTTCACAGAGTGGTTCTTTTCTGTCTTTAATTTGTGGAGAGTATTCTAACTTTCCACTTTATTGCCTGGTATTTTTCACTGTTTGTCGTTAATAAGGACAGTCCAGTAAAGTTTTCGGTGAACAACAGCACATCATGCCACAGCTTTTTTGAAAAGACAAGGAATCCTCAGTGATGTATTGTATCTCACCCAAACTGTGTTAAACTAATCAGACTGGTATGAGATGTGAGTCACTTTAGTTTTGCTTAGCTTGTTTGCAATGTTGTCAGTGTAAGTCTTCTGAGGTTATTGTCGTTCATTAAACTATGCTAAAACTGAGTGTGAAAAAACATTCTAGTTAACTCAAATAAAAATAACTAGACTTTAAAAACTAGACTTTAGGGGACAAAACCAAAAGGTATTTTGCGCTTCCAAACTTAAATACAATTTAAAAAATGTACAGGAAATTCCTATATTTTTAGCCTTTGGCCTTTTGTTTTCTTTTTAACCAACAACAACCAGCCTAAGGATTCTTTGAATGTTGACATGATTGTGTGCCAATTGTGTCTATTGTTGTAATCTTCTGAATTTTTTAGATCTTACAATCTTAAAAATATCACCATATCTTAATATACACTCACTGACCACTTCATTAGGTATATCTGTACCTAATGATTGTTCACACAATCAGCAAATTATATAACTCAATGCATTTAGGTGTGTAGACATGTGCAAGACGACCTGCTAAAGTTCAAACCGAGCATCAGAACGGGAAAGAAAGATGATTTAAGTGACTTTGAATGTGGTATGGTTGTTGGAGCCAGGCAGGCTTCTCTGAGTAGTTCAGAAACTGCTGATCTGTTTGGATTTTCCCGCAGAAACATCTCTAGCACATATAGAGAATGGTCCCAAAAAGAGAAAATGGTAAGTGGCAGTTCTCAGGGTGAAAATGCACTGTTGATGCCAGAGGTCAGAGGAGAATGGCCAGCTGATAAGAAAACAACAGTAATTCTAAAATAGCTACTTGTTACAACCAAGGTGTACAGAAGAACATCTCTGAATACACAACACCTCCGACGTTACAGCAGATGGTCTACAGCAGAAGACCATACCAGGTGCCAGGTGGATCCATCCTGCCTCATATCAATGGTTCAGGCCAGTGTGTGGGGGATATTTTCTAACAATCAGAATCCTTTATTATTCCCAGGAAGGAAATTGTTTACATTACAGATGCCTCAATAGATATACTGTAAATATATATAAATGTGAATGATAAGAAAATGAAAATGTATAAACTTGTATGGTCCCCCATACATTGTCACCTTATCGTGGTGGGGGTTTGTGAGCCCTCATGATCCCAGGAACTATGTTGTCAGGGGCCATTCGCCCCTGGTAGGGTTCCAAGGCAAACAGGTCCTGGGTGAAGAGCCAGACTAAGAGCGGTCAGTGTACCCCGCCTGGTATGGGACCCTGGAGTCAGGCCTGGGGGAGGGGCAAGCACCTGGTGGCTGGGTTTCTGTCCATGGAACCTGGCTGGACTCAGCTCGAACGAGACACATGGGTCTGCCCTCCAGTGGGGTCACCACCTGCAGGAGGGATTATGGGGTTCTGGTGCTATGTGGTTTGGGTGGCTGTCGAAGGCAGAGACCTTGGCGGCCCAATCCCTGGCTTACTGAACTGATGCTTGGAACGTGGAATGTCACCACTCTGATGGGGAAGGAGCTTGAGCAAGTGCATGAGGTTGAAAGATACTGGCTAGATATAGTTGGACTCACCTGATGCACAGCTTGGGGTCTGGAACCAGTCTCCCGAAGAGGGGTTGGACCTTGGCCTTTTCTGTAACTGCCCTGTGTGAGAGGAGGTGACCAGGGGTGGGCGTTCTTTTATTCCCCTGCCTGGCCTCCTCTATGCTGGGGCTTTCCCCGGTAGATGAAAGAGTTGTTTCCCTTCGCCTTTGGGTGGGGAAACAGGTCCTGAGCATGATGGATCGATAAACTTGCATGTCAAAGTACAATGTCACATAAAAACTCAAAGTTAAAGCTGCACTCTATACACTATATACAAGATATGGCCAAAAGATAGGCAAAGCTTTAGACTAACTGAGGCTCATTAAAACTCCACAGCCTACCAGTATTGTTACTGACCATGGTTATCCCTTTACGATCATAGTGTGCCCATCTTCTGATGGTTGTTTCCTGCAGGATCACATGCCATGTCGCAAAGCTCAGGTCAAACTGCTTTCTTGAACATGACAGTGAGTTCACTGTACTCAAATGACCTCCACAGTTACCAGGTCTCAATCTAATAGAGCACCTTTGGATGTGGTGAGATGGAAGATCCCCAACATGGATGGGCACCAAGAAATCTGCAGTAACTGTGTGATGCTGTCATGTCAATATGGACCAAAATATCTATAGAATGTTTGCAGCACCTTGTTGAAACTATGCTCTGAAGAATTAAGGCAGTTCTGAAGGCAAAAGGTGCCCAAGCTAGTCCTAGTAGGTACTGAAACTAAAAAAAACTACCTTCATTGCTGAAATGTTAGTCAACAAAACTAGCTAAAAAAATCTGGAACCAGTTATTTAGAAGATGCTCACCTTCACAGAGCAGCTTGTTGTAGTAAACATGGTTGTTTATGAACATGTTAATATTCAGTTTATGAGCATTTTTGTTTGCTCCTAGGTCAACAGATTCTACAAGAAAAAATAATGTCAGCTTCCCATAAATTATGTATTTTTACATTCAAGTGACACAGATCTCCAGCAGCCACAGAAATTATGACTCTTGTCCACTTTGTGCCCAGGATGAAAGAGTGTCCTCAGAGGAGGGAGGGGTCAACAAAAGTTTGACTTTGAGGACACCAGCAAACCATGAGAGATATCACTGCTAAATGTTTCCCTAATTAGACCTGTTTTTTGTGCTTAAATCTAAATAATTTAATCACAGCAGTGACTTGTCATGGCATGTCAGAAAAGAAAACACTGGAAGACAATTACGAGCGCCACTGTTTGTGGTTTAATTTCAAGGACTTGTTGGCACAGTTAAACGCAACTCGCATTAGTTAAACTGAGCTGATGAAGTGCACTGATGAGTCACACTGTGCGCACAATTCTGCACTGTCTCTTGTGCCGAGGAGCTAATACCCTGTTAGAGTGGAGACTGGAGGATGAGGGAAATCATATAAAGGGCCCAAAACAGAGGGGGCCTGACATCATCAAATCCAAAAGGTTACTGGCCAACGCTCGGCGCTCCTCCTCAAGAAAAACACTATTGATATGCCGTGGGTTCAGCCGGGTACAATGGCAGGGCCTGTCCCTCCCGCTCTCCCTCGTGGCCTGGCATGGCAGAGATGTCACAGAGAGCACCAAACACATGGATGGAGGGACAGAAAGGGATGGAGGGAAGGCGAGGAGGTGGAGGAGAACAAACGCATTGTTCTTGGGGTGGAGAAAGAGCTATTGTGAACAAGACAGATAGCTTATGTGGGAGAATGGGGTGGGGAAACAGAGAGGGACACAAAAGGACAGAGAAAGGTGAAACCTGGCATTTTTTATAGATGCCCCCTTTTTTTCCTTTGCAGTTGGAGATAATCCATAATCCTGCTTTAAGGCACACTTCCTGAAGGTTTAAAGAGGTACACAGCAGGGACAGTTTCAGCACACAGAAGCTATCTCCAGCTCACCTTTCATGAGCATCAACACTAGAGGTCTTTTCTTTTTCAAATCATGCTTCACATCCCAGAGCCTCCAGTCACTTCTTAACATGTGGATAAACAGCTGAACAGAGGCGGTGAGCAGGTAGGTCTGCAGCAGCTTCCCCCTGCGGGTCTCAGTCTGAACGGGTGACTTGATGTGAACTAACAGCACAGCTGTTTGAACACGAGCTGGGACCTCGATAGAGATGGAGGCCGCTGTGCTGCAATGCCCTGCAGGCATTCAATGTGTGCCAGCTGCCCCCCTCGGTAAACATCAGTGACACAAATACATGGGCAGTTAACCAGGCACGCGCACGCACACACACACACACACACACACACACACATTCACAGGAAGATGATAAAAAAAACAACCTCATTCAGACATGCAGAAAAAAGGAGACAAATGCAGAAATGTCTCAGCATGCAGGCACTTACACCCAACACAATGATTCAAGGAGAGTTTATCACTTCCTCTCCATTTACACAATAACACAAATTAGACACTTGCAGCGCCAACCTTCAGTTATTCACAACAAAACACAATATCATACAGCACACACAATATGGAATTGGATTAATTACATGTTCTCTTTCTCAATATTTCATGCTCTGTTGCCTGTTTGATTCCCATTTGGACCTTTTCCATCCTTCAATCTCAGCAACAGCACAGCTGACGACTGCTGTTTGAAATTTAGATTTTAGTAACACCAGCAGGCCCCTTGTTTCTCTCTCTGTTTTTTTTTTTTCTTTTAAAGATGAGATGTGATGATGATATTCAATATGCGCGTCAGATGTACCCAAAGCTGCGGGAGAGGAGACACATTTAAACCACAAACAGGATGGGGAAAACATTTCAATCTTTACATGGGAAAAAGGAAGACTGAATAAAACAGGGGGGAAAAATGTGCCGCAGATAAACAGAAGACAAAACAGGCAGTCAAATCTGGATTTGGAATTTCCATGATTATTCAGCCACAATGGTGTCCTTCTAAAACTCCCCCTCAGCAGACACAGGACACAGCCCACACGCACAAATAATAGGCAAGCCACCGACCGTGCAGTGTGCATACTTGCATGCAGAGAAAGCATACAAATAGTAATCTCAAGAGCTTCCGAGTATAGGAAATATAAACCACTCTGCATGTAAATACACTGTCAACAGTATGTGGCATGCTGTGTGAGACGCTGCACAACTGGCAGAATTTTATAAGTCTATGTTAGCAGCTGTGAGGCTGCACATTTAATTAAATGAAAACATCTGCACACTAGTAAGCAGGCAGGTATAATGCTTACTATGTTCATCATTACAGACTTGCTTATTAAAGCTCAGCTGAAGTGAAGGAGTACCACTTTCTTAGAAAGTGTTAAGTCACAAAAGATGAGAGATTCAAATTCAGATTCTGACAAGACGAAAAGCAACGTTATCGACAACTTGACTGCAGTTCATCCCAAAGGGAGAATGAACCAAATTTCACAACCAAAAAAGGCAAAAATCACTGGATCTTCTTCTTCTTCTTCTGCCTGGCAGCTCCATCTTCAACATCCTTTGTCCAATAAATCCACTATCCCTCCTCTGAACATGTCCAAACCATCTCAGCCTTGCCTCTCTGACTTTGTCTCCAAACTTCTCAACATGAGCTGTCCCTCCGTTGTACTCATTCCTAATCCTGTCCATCCTGGTCACTCCCAGGGAAAATCTCAACATCTGTAACTTCTGCCACCTCCAGCTCCACCGCCTGTCTTTTTGTCAGTGCCACCAACTCCAAACCATACATCATAGCAGCTCTCACTACAGTCTTGTAAACCTTCCCTTTCACTCTTGCAGTGACAAGGCACCGTCACAAATCACCCCTGACACTGGTCTCCACCCACTCCACCCTGCCTGAACTCTCTTCTTTACCTCTCTTGTGCTCTGTCTGTTGCTTTGGATGGTTGATCCCAAGTATTTAAACTCATCCACCTTTGCCACCTCTACTTCTGGCATCTTCACCGTTCCATCTGCCTCCCTCTCATTCACACACATGTACTCTGTCTTGTTTCTAC
>VUQH01041251.1:0-13767 GCA_015106775.1 Etroplus canarensis
AAAAAAAATGGACAGGCATTTCTGGGACTGCACTAAGCTTGTTCCAGCCTCATTTAAAAGAAAGAATTTTTTGTTTCAGAAGGTGATTAGGTTTTAGAATGCAAAAAAAAAAAAAAAGAAAATGTGGGGTCCCCCAAGGATTCATTAGTGGCCCTCTTCTTTTTAAAATGTATATGCATCCTCTGGCTCAATTAATAGAATCTTTTATGATTTCTAATCATGCATATGCAGATGACACGCAGATCTATATTACTGTGTCACCAAATGATTTTAGCCCTATCGAAAAACTGTTAAGCTGCATGGAACAAATTAAAACTTTGATGTGTCAAAGCTTTCTACAATTAAACACAGGAAAAAAAATGAATTTTAGCTTGTGGTCCACAACTTGAGCAAGTCACCAATATTTTACAACTAAAATCTTTTAAGTCCACACATCAAGCAAGAAATCTCTGTGGTTTTGGACTGATTAAAATTTCAGCCATATTAAAACAGTTTTAAAACTTGCATTTTACCACCTAGAAAACATTTCACATATTAAAAGTTGTTTTTTTTAAAATCTAAACAAGATCTAGAGAAACTTATTTATAATTTGGTTTTTTGCAGATTGTATTATTGCAGCAGCATTCTGACTGGACTCCGTGAGAAATCACTGAAACAATAACATCTTGTCCAGAATGCTGCTGCAAGAATCCTCACAAGCACCAAAAAAAGCAGAGTATATTACACCAATTTTAAAATCTCTACATTGGCTTCCTGTTTAGCAAAGGATTGATTTTAAAATGTTATCACTTGTTTTATAAGCTTTGAATAATTTTGGGTGAAAATACATTTCTGACCTTTTAGTTCCATACATGGCGTCCAGAACTCTCAGAGCTTTTAGGAAACCTTTCAGCGGTAATGCTCCGTGCTGCAAGATGGTCTGAGGTCTACTGAAACGCTCTGTCATGATTCCTTGTGTGCAGCAAGTTTAAAGACTCAAATGCAGGACTATAGATGGCCCAATCAGGGGAACACAAAGCGAGCTTTATTCAGCTGTGTCAGTCCAAGAAAATAAACAATATCCAAGAAGGGAATAAAGTCCATAAAATGAAAACAAAGTCCACAGAATGATGCAGGGGCACACACAGAAGCAGGAGAAACAGCCTAACATCATCAACATAACACAGAACTCAGGAAAGGTAGAGTACAAATAGTCTTGAGATTAATGACTAACAAGCAGCAGGAGGGAAAGGAATACAGGTGGCAACAATCAAGGGCAGGAAGTAAAAATGAACATAATGCACAAGACAGGACTAGGTGCAAAAGTAAAACAGGAAACAAGAAACTAAGAACATAAACACAAGACTAAACCTGAGAAAGGCCAAGAGCACAGCAGGAAGATACAGAGGGAACAAAACATCAGCAGAGACTAGAGCTGTGGCAGAGGAGACTTGGAGAGAACTAATAAAAATACAAAGGGAGACTAAAACCAAAATACAATTAAAGCAAAAGCTCAAAATAATGACAGACACGAGGAGGGAGGAAATAATAGTAAAGACCCCAATATCAAAATTACAAAAATAAACTCTTACACAAAGGCATCAGATATCAGAATCCATAAAACAAATTACAAAGAGGCTCTAGCTCCCAGCTAATAGATTACAAACAGCCAACCAATAGAGAACAAGGCCCACAACAAGAATATATTAAAAAATATATATACCTGAAAGCCCTGAACAAGAACCATGACACTCGCAGCCTGTTTAAATTCAACTCAAAACATTTTTATTTGGAGCAGCTTTTGAAGAATGATTCTTTTTAAGCTCTGTGCACTTCTATATTTTACTTAAGTCTATTTTATACGAGTATCTTTTAAGCTGTTAACTTATCTAATTTATTCAGTAAAGTGCTTTTATTTTCCTGTTTTGCTCATTTTGGTATCTTAATAACATTAAAAAAATTTAATTATTCAAAAGCTACAGCATTCCTGCGTTTGTCTTTTCATGTCTGGATCTTTTACACTCCATCATCCATACATTCATATCTCTGCATTTTTTTTATTACTCTCGTTATTGTTATTTTGTGTTCTTTCTTTCGTTTGAACCATACATATCTGTATATTCTCTGTGTAAAGCACCTTGAGTGGCCACGATCATGTTGCAAAAGCATGCATATTACAGCAAATCTAATCTATGCAGCTCTTACACAGTTATTGCTGAAGTTCAAACTTCCGGGTCTTTCTAACTTTATTGAAGTACGCGAGTCACAGCGATAAAAGTAATTTAAGCAACATTTTTTTGCGGCCAGATGTTTTCCCTTCCAGCAGTTTATAACCACATGCTGTGCAACAATCTTCAGAATACTGACCACTGCAGGCTCCGGGTACGACACTACTTTTAAACGTTCATTTTAACGGCCAAGCCTTGCAAAACTGAACTTTAACAACTTAATCGTGAAATCTTACCTCTTGGATTTTTTATCTCCATTGTACATCTTCCGTAGCTGGATGTGGCGAGCAACTAAACAACAGCAACTCGGGGCTGACAGAAAATGTCAGAGCCAATATCCTTTCAGGGAAAATGAAACCTGAACTGTGTCACAAAGGCCAGTGGAACGGCACGCAACAAGTTCGCATTGTTCGTGTATCGTGCTGTGGAGGAGGATAGCAGCAGAGGTCGGTAAAGTGCAAGGAATGTGACAAATAAACAAGCAAACAAACAAAAGCTTCTTGGTGCAGATATGCAAGGAGGAAAGAAGTGACTGGCTAAAGTCTAAGGGGAGGAGCAGGGCTTTTCCCTCAGAACTCTGCAATAACAAAAAGCTGAAACTCACAGTTCCAAATAAGCCTTTTGTGCCTTACACTGAGCCTTGAGACATTATTCACTGTCTGAAATTAGCTTTTTATGGTCATGTGAAAAAGAAATTGCACCCTCTTTTAATTCTAAGATTTTATTTTCAGGATATAATGAAAAAAAGTAATCTGATCCTCAGCAGTTCTTAAAATTATTTTAACTTCAACTTCAGGTGTAAAGCAACACACAACGGATTCCTCTGCATCATTATGTATTTAACAAAATTTAAGTCAAAATGTAGAAGGTGCATGCAAAGAAATAAACACACCCTTACTGCTTCCATGGGAATTCAGTCAAGTAGCAGCCAGCCAATCAAAAGTAATTGATAAATAGATGAACAGAAAGTGTGAGCACCTGTGTGAAAGTAGAAATTGTGGCACTTTGCTGGTTTGGAGCTTTCAGGTGTGTGTTACAGTGTAAAGGAGGAAAGACATCAGCAGTGATCTCAAGGAAGCAATTGTTGCTGCCCGTCAATCTGGGAAGGGTCGTAAGGTAATTTCCAAACAATTTCAAATCTATTATTTTGCACTGACAAAGATTATTCACCCACAGAACTTTCAAGACAGCTGCCAAACTTCCCAGGAGTGGACGTCCCAGCAATTTCACTCTCAAGGTCAGACTGTGCCATGTTCAGAGAAACTGCAGTAAATCCAAGAGCTGTCAGCCTCGACAGGCCTCAGTTAGCATCTTAACTGTTAACGTTCATGGCACTACAGTTAGAAAAAGACTCAACAAATATAGCTTGTTTGGATTTGTTGTATTTTGTTGTTGTATTTACCACATTTTAAGACCTACTCAGGACCAAATTATTTTTATTATGTCCTGATAAAACCTTAGAATTGAAAGAAAGTGTGCTTTTTTCACATGACTGTAGCGCTCTTCAGCCTTTCTCTAAGTACCCCACATTATCAAAAGGTTTGACCAGCAGGTAGGTGGCTTTCAGATGGCCCTATTAAGTATGTCTGCTCTCACTGACATCATACAGAGCCACTGGTTGAAAAAACTTCCTGAAACAGAGAAGTCTGAATTGCAGCTCACAGATTTTACTTGTACACACACACTGATCTCTTTATTTAAAACTTTGGCCACGTTTGATATGAACATCCACCATTTTAACTGTGTATGTGACTGAAAATAAGGAAACACATAATAGTTCCTACCCATCAGATGCAGCAGAGGGAGCGCTAGTCTTTTGCTTGACGCAGGTGTGGTTGACAGCAGGAGTCAGCCTACACTTTCTTCTTAGGCCCACACAGGGAGATCCTGAAGCCTGATAGCCACAGTGCCCTCCAGCACTGAAGGTTAATGTGTTCTGATCCACAGTCACTGTCATCACTCATTAGCTTTTAATAATTTGAAACTATCTTAAACTGAACATCTATCTGCAGTTGGTGATGGTGATTGCTGTGTCTTGGATAAGAAACTTGTTTGTCCACAGTTGTGTGTGTGCATTTTCATGTGTGTCTTTTTCTTTGGCCTGTTTGAGAGGTTAGTTTTATATGTCTGAGCTTTCTTACGCTAGGAAACTCTTAATTACTGTACTTTGTTAAGTATACATTAATGTATATTATACCCTGTGCGGTTAGTAATATTGGTGTTTAAAGTTAAACTTGATTACTGTTATACTGCATCTCCCGGCATGATGTTGTAGCAGTATTAACAAAAGTATTTGGACATTATTTTTCATTGGTTTTGTTCAGTTTCACAAGCGCTTCTATCCCTTAAGAATGAACTGAAAAAAATATATAGTTTAAATATATTTGATGGTATTTAAATTGAAAAACTGTATTACTCAGGTAAATAAGTATTTGCTTTCTGCTGTCCTTCAAAAATCTACATGCAGTAAGCAAACCTTTATAAGAAGTGTAGCTTTTTCAATGCATTGATTTAAATGCAGTACAAAAAGAAAGTGAAAATTCAACAGCTTCCAAAATGTTGCAGGCTTTAGTTGAGTTTAGATGGATAAACTTTATTGTCATTCAAATTATCCATCAATCAGTCCACATTTGAACTGATTTGTTGCATTGCTCACAATATTAAAACTGTAGTGTAACTACACCGCAACATAAGTTCTGAACAGTAAAATAAAAAAAATGTCTATATAATGTGATCAGTTTTATAGATATCAGTTAGAAATTGATTAATAACTCTCTCCTCACATTTTGTCTCTTGTAAATGACCACCCTGAAAGAACCTGCAAATTTGCTTACTCAGCAAAACCCTCTGAGCTACATAAACATAACAACAGTGTATGCAGGTCCTTTTTCTAGTCAGGCACACTAATTCCATCTAGTCTTTATCTGTACTGTTTTGGCCAGCAGCCTGTAACTGACCAGCTATAATAACAGGCCACAATAAGCAACAACACACATCTACCTTTATGGTCTTGTGACAATGACAGGCTTTTGGTGTGTCAGCAAAAAAACCTGACCCCCTCATTTTAATGTCTGGAGCACCCCCCCCTTAGAAGGAGCCTGTCATGTTGAGCTGATTAGATTAGAAGACTGGCGCTTACACTGTTCGAGACGTCTGACACACCAGCTAATGATTGAGTTGGAGGTGCTTAGTTATCTGAGGGCAACACCCAAATAAAAGTATGACCTCCCACAGCCTTGAGGTCATGACTCAGTGTCATTAAAAGTGAATCTAACTGTTGATGATTAACGGCAAACACTATCTATAGGCTGTATTTTGGCGATGGAGGACATTTCCGTACAAAAACTGGTGCACCACAAACCAAAACAGGCAGTTGTGAATAAAAACAGCTTTGTGATTTCACTGTCCAGTGACCATAAAGTGATCTGATATTTTTACAGAATAAGTAATGTACACATAAATGACTTACTGGGATGCCTCAGGTGTTTTTTTTAAACATGAAAATAATAGACGGTTTACTTAAAATGAACAACCAAACCACTTGCTTCAGTATTATCATATGATAATTTCCAGAGAGGGGGATTTCAGTGTTTCTAATTATGTGATTAATTTTTTCAAATGTACAGATTACAAATAATGCAATCAAAAGAAGAAAGAAAACCCCTTTAAACAAAAATGACAGTGGATACTATGGCAAAAAATCAATTTTTATTTCATTAATCAAATATAACATTTGTGATTAGCCTTATCTTGTAACCCCTTGTTTTATCCACAATGCTTAAATTTTTTGAAATGCTGGAGCTTGAAATAGAATTTGATGAAGTTCATAATTATAACCCAGACAAAACTATTTTGTATTAAAATTTCCAGTAAAATTTACAATTAAAAGTTAAAGTTAAATACAGATTGCTCAAACTTCGCTCACATTTAGGGCTCAGGACATCAAAATCTTAAGTAATGTTATAACCCTTAAAACCAAGGGTCAAGTCTTTTATAGGTGTAATAATTAACAAACTTAATATGTATATTTAAGGGACAATCAACTTTTAAACATACTAAGGCATAGCACAGGCAAACATAAATGTCGTTCAGCAAGCAACACCTCACTCTAAAGAGGACTGTTCAGGGACCTCCCTGCCTTTCCACATGGAAAGCTTCAAGTGGGGAGAGCATCAGCAAGAGCCCCACCACAGAACAACAGACAGGACATTGATTGTGTCAGAGACAGCATGGACAAGAAGGAGCTGGGGTGGAGGTGGGCTGGAAAGAAGCTTGTAGAGTCAACAGCAACTGTAAGCACACTAAAGCAAGTTGGTAAGGCTTTATATTTAACGGTAGGATGCAGCGAAGGGTATCAGCAGAGCCATCAACTGTTGTGGACTCTCATTGAGATCAGCTTTTATGATGTACCAAGACTGCGGCTGAACTCAAGTTTGTGACTTCATTTCATTCACGTCATGTCATTTTCATGTAAGATTGTGTTTTGGAGAGCAAATGCTGTCTGTCATAACAGGGCTCACAGCTTGTGTCTTGAAGTGCCAAAATCACCATAAAGAGATCAGAAATGAGATAGACCTGAGATATGTAAAACAGTCCAGGAGTTTTCCCACCAAATCTAACTGCCAGCCAACATCAAGTAACCTTCAGGGCAGAGATGGCAAGAGACTAACTGGCCTCTTTTTCTTTTTCTTTATACTGTATGTATCTGAATTAATGTGTATTAATAATCTGTTGATGGACAAAAACTTTAGAGCAGCTTCTCTTTATCAGCTGAGACTGTGAGTTCAGACAGTTCAGACAGCTCTGACTCAGCAGCCCCGCATGATATCTGTGGAGTGAAGAGCTGCAGGTGGGAGGAGGAGGAGGAGAGTGAGCTGTCTAAACAGGGAGCTATGCTGACTATGTAGCTGTGTAACACAGCAGTCTGTTTTAAAGGCCACCCCCAACTCACTGCACCCTAATCCTTCCACATTGCATGACACACTTATAATCAAGTTCTCATTCTCTCTGTTGAAAGCCTGCCAGTTTCCCTTTACCCTGAAGTGCAGTGAGGATTGAAATCAAAGCATTACCCCGATCTGGATAGAACAGGTTGGAGCTGGGGAGAGGGATAGGAGAATAACAACTTGAAAACTGGTTTTGCTTTTGAAATGCTCTTCACTCATATCATTGTGCCAGTCAGACATCATGAGAATAAAAACTACAAGGTCAAGGCCTGGTGGAAGATGAGATTCATGTATGAAATGTGAAATCTGTATTTCAGAAAACAGGAATTTTTCAGGGCAGTAAGTGTGGGTTTTCAGACCTAAAACATAAAAAAAATCAATTTGAAACACTAGAACACTTAGATTTTGTGTAGCTTCCAAAGTTTGCCTTTCAGCTTTTAAATATTTATTGATAAATTAATTATTTTTTGTCCTTCTATTCTTTTCTGACTGCTGTTATTGCTATATATGCACTGTTGGGGAAGATAACATGGTGTTTGGTTTTTGACAACTACAAGTTGAACAAAAATGAAAAAAAGTTGCCTTGTTTGGTCATTTCACCCTTTATACCCTGGAGGTCATCAGTACTGAGCCTGGGTGTATCCATTCTTAAAGCTTAAAGCTTTCCTCTTTCTTAAAGCAGCCCATTTAGCCAGTGTATCACATGCAGTGAAGAGGCTAACTTGTAAAATTATATGATGAAAATTTATGTAGCACTGTAGTGGTTCATTTCTGTTACAGAAATTTTGGGAGAGTTACAGCTGGGAATTTTTACAAGTTTGATTACTCTCTGATTTAAATTTTTAATAAGGCAAGAGCAAAATATGTTTATTTTCAGATCTTAGTCTGGGCTGCTAAGCCAGACAAGGAAAATTATTCAGTTTTGAAATTATTTCTCTTGTCTATAGAACTGATCTCTCACTGAACTTTAAGCAACTTTGTTTTGTAAATTGATCAAGGACTGGCAGTCCAAAAATTAGCTAATGAAAATTAAAGTTTTCCATACACTAGCAACAAAAAACTGAAAGGGAAAGTGACCATAGATGGCTACTGCAGGTATCAACATGGTTTGCCTGCTGTTCTAATGAGAGGGAATTATTCATATGTCACCATTTTTCTAGGGATGACATAGATTATGCTGGTGTGTCAAACTTTGGGAACATCTAGAGTATATATTATATAATATTGCATTGTATATACAGTATTTGAGCTTTTCATTTCACTGCTTTCTGCAGTTTTTTGAGTCTTTTGATGACTTCCTCTATATGTGTGTTGCTGCTGCTGCACATTTACATGACTCTGCCTGTCACACAGCATGATTCATATCTGTGAGAGTAATTGAATGCACTGCAGTAGGTGGCCTAATGCTGGCAGAATGCCATGCAATCCAAAGGTTTTTCAGAGCCAACATGTGCTTGTGCAAAACACAGAAACCACTCACTGTGCATTTAATGTATATAACTCTTTAGAATAAAATCATAACCACATGGTCTGGGTGTTAATAAACTGTAGACTTTACTTAAACTCCAGTTAATAGTTTTTTACTATAATAATACAGTGCAGTAGTTAGCGCCATCACCCCACAGCAAGAAAGTCCTGGGTTAAAATCCATCAGCCAGCCAGGGCCTCTCTGTTTGGAGTTTGCATGCTCTTCCTGTGCCAGGGTGGGTTCTCTCCGGGTACTCCAGCTTCCTCCCACAGTCCAAAGACGTTTGTTAGGTTAAAACTGATGATTCTAAATTGGCCGTTGGTGTGAATGTGAGCATAAACGGTTGTCTGTCTTTCTGTGTTAGCCTGTCATTCTATGACAGCTGGTGATATGTCCAAGGTGTACCCTGCCTCTCACCTTATGACAGCTGGGAGAGGCCCAAGCCCCACATGACCCTGAAATGGATAAGTAGAAGAAAATAGATGGATGGAGTTTTTTACTGGTAAAAATGAAATAATAATAGATAATGGTCACTTCCTAGTAAATAACTGGTTTGTAAACCAGTCTGATAATTATTTGGACTGTTATTGCAAAGTTGTAACTAATGTTTATAAACATTTTCAATGACTAATAAATACTGTTTAGTGCATGCATACACATCATTTGGATGGCATTTATCAAGTTAAAACTGATATTTGCAGTGCTTGTTGGTTTGTGTTGGTTTCAGTAACAGTTTATTTTTGTTTTCTAATGATAAAAAAATATAACTACTTAGAAAACATTGTTAAATATGACTGGTGCAATGCAATGTTTTAAGCATTATCCTATTTGTATAAAGTTATCTATGGTGTGTTGTAATTTTCTATTTATGTTGCATTTGTTTTTCCTGCACTAGAAAACAACTTGACAACATGACAGAATACTGACTTTGTAATGCATTATGGCTGTTCACACAGTTATTTATCCTCTGAGATCTCTTTTACAGATGACATGCTGCATGTTTTGATTTCTTCTCTTTTTAGAAACTACTTCTCAGCTGTGTTTATTTCAGTCAGAGTAGCAGTTTTTCCAGTCTCCTTATTGGTGGACATTTTAAATTGGCAGGTTGTGCTGAGAGAGTTAATGATGTTTATGTGGGACATGAATGCTTTCTGATGTCATCAGACAGTGTCTGGGTTGTGGTGGTCTCTGTCTCTCCTGCCTGTGACTCACTTTGAAACACCTTACGTGTTTTATTGTAAACACCAGTGTCCACCACAATGGACAAATCATTTTTAAATTCCTATCATAATAATAATGAAGGTCTGTGGCTGCAGTGTGCTGGAGCTGCTGCAGATCAATTGCTGAAGTAAAGCTTTGCTGCTTTCTCTGTAGTACATTTGCTTTCTGTTCATGAGGCAGTACCAGCCATTGGATTTATTGCAACTGCAAAGGATTAACAAAGGATTCTGATTCTGAAAAAAAAAAAATTGCAACATTTGATCAAAGCATGGTTTTTCACTTTCCCTGCAGCCTTTATTCTCTGAATAATCTCTTTTATCCAATAGTGAATGAGAGTTTTTGTGAAATCTACAGAGATCACCTTAGGATTTCCAGTCCAGAAGCTCAAATATGTAAAAGTAATTAGGAATTATAAGCATGCTGTGTTTGAATATGATTTAGGATCTAGCTGTTCAGCTTTTTTACTGGAAAATTAATATATTATAGCCAGTGAGTAATGATATCTGTTCTGTATTGTGGTAACAGAAATGCAGAACCTAGAATTCAAGTCCAGTTGTCTGTTCTGAGCTACTGTAGAAACATGGCGGCACAACATAGTAACTCCTGTGGAAGGGGACCGCTAACATTGTATATAGAAATATCTTTTCATAAGTGAACAAAAACACAACATTTATTATCCTAGAGGGATTTTACACTATAAAAAGCATAAATATGTATGTTAAACTCAATTTCTGATAAAACATCACCTTACATCTGACATACTGGTCCTTTTATACAGCAATTTACACCATATTCTTTCAGACTTGTGACATATTCTACTTTCTTTTATGCATAGCACTGAGTTCTGGCTGTGGCAATTTTTCCTGAAGTCAACAATGCACTCAGCCTCTCTGCCTCACCTTCTTCTGAATCAGCTTTTAGATTTATGCTCAGTGTGAAGCTCATCTTTAGTCAGATGTTTTGAGCCTGTGACCTTAAGTTCTCAGTCTGTGCCAAGCAAAGCAGAGTGGCTGAACAGCAAAACCAAGTTGTGTGGTTTTTACCTTTTCAGTGAAACATGTTTCCAAGGTTTACACATGCACTCTACACGTGAAAGGCCCCTGCTTTGCAGGGGAGACACAAGCCCAGCATTGGGGGTGGGGTGGGGTGGGAGGTCACAAGCTAGAATATTCCTAGAGCTGGTTGCAAGCCCACATAAATAGGAGGGTTCCATCTGGTATAAAATCTGTGCCAAATCATACAGGTGAAATCATCTCCTGTGGTGACCCCTTGGGGAGAATAAAAGGGACCCGCTGAAAGTTATCAACTACTCAAAACCTTGTTTGTGGTATATTGTTTGAAGCAAAACCCATGTATTGCCACATTTTAACCACTAGTTTAATTTACATTTCAAGACATAAAAATACTCCATCCAATAAAATTATTTTGCTCATTTTTCCCTTACTTAGAAATTTAGCATGTTGTATATGCAGAGTTTTACACTAGAAGACTGTTTTTTAAACATCCATCCACTGAAGATTTGAAGTTTCTGTGTTCAACTTAAATCCAGATTATAAAATATAGAATGGTTTTGTGACGTCACAACTTGTTGGAAGCAAACAGCAGTATAAATATACAACTTACAATTCAGCATTGTACAAAAACTAAGCACAGATTTTAATAAAGAAACAGATCCTGGATCTTGCTACAAGCAGTTAATTTTTTTAAATGGACAAATATTTGTAGAATTTAGAGTTTTCAGTGATTGAGAAGTAGTTGTAATTCTAAACATTTCTAACTAATTTATTCAAATTTAAACCATGTCATTAATAAGAGTTCTAGTGTTAAAGTGTTATTTGTTGTTAAATAGGTTTGCATCACCATTTTAAATTGGAGTTATTGAGGTCCAAGCCAGAGTCTGACTGGTGTGTTCCTGGATGGAAAGAAATAGGAAAGCATCAACATGACTTGTACTATAACTGGAAGACCTTGTACTATATTAAGTGGCACAGGTCAATGAGATTATCAAATGCTGTGTTTGCCAGTCAGCTCAGCAAATCTGCCTGCTGCCTTACACAGACTGTAAACAGGCCTTAATTAGTAAGGCAAGCTATCAAATGTCTCCCTGTTACCAGAACCGCTTATTTGTGCACGGGACTTTGACACCAGATCCAACAAATAACATTCACAAACAGCTTCAACTGGAATCAGTTTATTTTTGGAGATTTTAATGATCACCTATATAAGGAACCAAAAATAACTGGACAAGAAAGCAATAGTAAAGAGTTCAGCAAGGCCACAAGCTATATTTCGGCATTATCACAAAGGTGACACACACAAATAAGTATAAACTAGCTTAAATAAAATCTATTACCACATGTGACAACTCTGCAATGGGCTACTTATAATTATGTGATAATTTAACTTTGCCTTTTCATGACAGTAAAGCTATTTTTGTTCCATTTAAGAAATTAAAGAAATAAAATGTTATTATATCTTTATACACCTGTGATGTAGAAGGAAAAACATATCCTAGCATTTATAGGCCCACACTGAAGGCCTATCTGTGTTTGTGCAAATTAAAAACACTATATAGACAAAAGTACACACCTCTTAATTACTGAATTCAGATGTTTCTTTCAGTCCCGTTGCAACAGGTCTATAAAATCCAGCACCTAGCCATGCAGTCTGCCTTCACAAACATTTGTGACAGAATGGGTCATTGAGTTCACTGAATACTGTATTAGGATGTGACCACAGTGGCATGTCAGTTTGTGAAATTTCTGTAAGTGGTTTCATTGTGACTCGGCCACAAGTTTGCAGACCCAAAGTTACAGAGTTGCTGAAACGAGTGCTGAAACGCGTAACATGAAAAAAATCACCAACGCTCTGCTCACTCAATAACTGCAGAGTTCCAAACCTCCTCTGACATCAACTTGAGTACAAAAACTATACACCCTTCATGGCTTAGGTTTCCATGGCTGAGCAGCTGTGTGCAAGCCTTACATCACCAAGCACAATGTCGAGCATTACATGGACTTGTGTAAAGCACACTGCCACTTGACTCTGGATCAATTAAAACATGTTCTTCGGAGTGACGGATTACAATTCTTTATCTGTCAGTCTTATAGATGATTTAGTAGAAAACGTTACCTGCCTGACTTTATTTCACTAACTGTAAAGTGTAGCGGAGGAGGGATAATGCTACAGGGTTGTTTTTCCAGGGTTGGCCTTGGCCCCTTAGTTCCAACTATGTCCAACTGTCATGGTCCGCACTTTAGTTAGGGTTTTTGTGTTTGATTTGAGTTCTGTTTTTTCCCTTTTGCCCCATGCCTCACCTGTCTCCTCTGTTAGTGGTCTTCGTCTCTGTCTGCGTCTAGTCTTGTCTTATTTTGGTAATCTGTCTAGTCCCTGTTTTGTTTCCCCGTCTCGATTGTTCCCGCTACGCCCCTGTCCACTTGTCGCTCACTTATTGGTTTGTCTCTGCCCATTTAAGTCCCGTCTTCCGTGTTACTCATTGTTGCGTCATACTGGTTGTCTCCCCGTGTGCCACCCGTTCATGTTTCCAGGTTTCCATAGACTTTGTATCACGTTTGGATTTATGTCCACGGACTTAAGTTTATCATTGTTTTTGGCAAATAAAGCCTTTCACTTCAACAAAAACATTCATATGATTATATACTGTATTGTATCATATTTATATATATGGTTGTGTATGTATTAATATATATGTACACTATCTTGTAAAATATAGATATTGATCATACAAGTGAATAGAGTTATACAAGTATATATTATATAATTTATATTCTACAGTATAGTTATATATATGTATGTTTATAATAATATGAGTACAGTTATGTATAGAGTATAATTATGTATAGTGTACAGTTATGTATAGTTGTGCATATATATGTTTATATGTATATGTTTTATGTTTATACCT
>VUQH01041253.1:0-60116 GCA_015106775.1 Etroplus canarensis
GCCCTTGTCAAACTCACTCAAATCCTTACGCTTGCCCATTTTTTTTGCTTCTAACACATCAACTTTGAGGACAAACTGTTCACTTGTTCCCTAATGGTCATAATGTTATGCCTGATCGGTGTAATAGGATGCCACCTTTGCAACAAGTCAGTTCATGAAATGTCTTCCCTGTTTGAAATTTAATGATCAGCTTTAAGTGGAATTACTGAAAAGTGGAAGCGCATAGAAACTACAGCAACTCAGCCATAATGTGGTTGACAATCAAACACCTTTGTGATGAACTACAACGGAGATTGCATGCCAGGCCCTCACACCCAAAATCATTGTCTGACCTTACAAATGCTCTTCTGGATGAATGGGCAAAGTTCCCACTGACATACTCCAGAATCTTGAAGGAAGCCTTCCCAGAATAGTTAAAGCTGTTGTACTGTAGTTTCATGAAGTTTCAGAAGGAGGGCCAACTCCATTAAAAAAAAAAAAGTCTATGGATTTAGACTGGGATGTCATAAAAGCTCCTGTAGGTGCAATGTATAGGTGGCTCACTACCCATAGAGGGTATGTTTTTAAATATGAAAGGATGGCTTTATGAATGTTGGTCAGTCTGATGGCTGAGGGAGTTTAGGGTTAAAGGGTTGAAAGAGCTGGGTATTTGGAGGGGGTTTAGCTGCTTTAACAAACCGGATTTGTTTTTGTGGGTGTGTTCTCTCTTTTTTTTGTGGAGAAAAGGGGTAAGAGTGGATGCCAGCTGGCAGCAACAGAGCTCTTTGCTCACATGTGTGTATTGTTTGTGAGCAGAGGCCCCATTAGTGTGCTGGCTGCTCTGGGACTCTTATTTTCCAACTAATTAAGATCGACACACACATGTGGGTCACACCTGGGCCCAAAAATAGCTGATGATTAGCTCTTTCTTCTGCTTCATCCTGAGAACGTAGATCCACCACCATGGGAATTGTCATCTTTAGCTATCATTTGTTATCTGAATCTGCTTTTCTTGATTTGGGGGAGGTGAAGAAAAAAGATTCATCATTACTTGGAAAATGAGACCGATTCACATGGGAATCACACACTGCATCATTATTTTTAAATGGGAGAGAAAACAAAATGAACTGACAACAGCACATTTTCAGAACCTCACAAGCTCCAATTTTACACTTCACCTCAGTTTGCCCTTATTATTGCTGCTTCAGATTACAGTGTGACCTTAATTGCCTGCTTTACTGTTTCACTTATATATTTTTTTAAAAATAGCAGAACATTTTGTCTGCATTTAAAATTGACAAATGTCTGCTGCTTTTGGAGGAATTATACATGAAGGGAGACTTTTGTTTTCGAGCTGGATCAGTAGAATGAGGTGTGAATAGGCTTTTTGTTTATCCTGTGTTGTTCTGTAAATGATCATTTACTTAGTTTTATTTAACTGTGTGGTTTTGGGACAGTACTTGAAGGCAGCAGGTGCTGCTTGTCTGTGAATTGATTTTGATATTAGAGTTATTGTTTGGGTTACAGTTAGTCACTTTGTATGGAGAGGGTATGTGTTGGATCTCTTTCGGTCACCATGATGAGTTAAGTACATTGAAGGTGTATTGTATTGTGCAAGCAGTGATATACACAATAGCAACATTCAGACATTAGCATTTAGCATAGCAGTGGCCACATCTTGACAGCTTGTGAAATACCAAACAGCAGAAACAGAAGCTGAATTGTCAGATTGTGATAAGACTTAAATCCATGTATGGTACATTGGAGAAAGGGACCTCAAGAACCAAAAGACATGTAAGACCAACCTTAGACTCAGCTTCCTGCTGTCGCTGTACAGCCACTAAAGGTATATCCCCAACAAAACCCAATTCTTCATGAATGCTGACCTGAACCAACCCCACTTGACGTGATATGAGGCTGGTTGTCATGGCCAATTTGTTTAGTTTAGTTTTTAATGCAAATTGGATAATTAAGAACCAAGTGTAGTCACAATCGAGTCACAAACGATTAGTAACAGAAATATGGATAAAAATGTGCATTTTCAAAAAAATGATTTCATCAGTGGCACCAGCAGACAACACCACCTAGTGGCAAATCCATATTTTCATAATGTCTGAAAATCTAATCAGTTCCAGAGCTCATGGAGATCTGTCACTGTACCAAAATTCAAAATCCCGCATCAAATTGTTTTTCTGCTATTGCAATGGAACAAAGGATTTGTGGTTGCGGTGGCAGCATTGGCAATGCTGATGATTCCATCATATCCCCACTTTTCAGGGATATAATGACCGAAGGAAATAAAGAGCAGCATGGGCTCCATCTGTGACAGTGCTATCTGATCAAACGCTGGTGATATTTTAGCTAACAGTGACAGTCTGTAGTTTCTTCGTATGCTTGCTTTAATCATACTAAACCTAACGTAACTAAAAAAAAGGTGGTGCTGCTAATAAGAGGTGAGAGTTTTAAGTTTTAAGACTCAAGATGCAAGATCCCAAACAAAACAAAAAGGATATGTGTATAAAACTTGTTACAGTTAAACAACAAAATATTTTTTTTCTCCACAATATGCAAAGTCGGGTTGTAATGCGTAGTCCAAAAACATGATTACAGTGGAACCCACTAGCTAATTAGTATATAGTACTTAGTATTTGTTCTGGTACATAAATATTTGTGTAACTAAAAGTATTTTACAGTTTTTTGTCAGTATATTGATTAAACAAAGCCCTTCTAGCACTATCAAAACTTATGCCTAATTCTCGACCATACTCTGGTTGAATGGAATGTCAAAATCATTACATTGTGAAAAAGATAAACAGTTTATGCAGTGATTATATAATTATTATTTAATTATAGATAATTACCCAAATAACAGGACAGATCAGCTGAATAATAGTGTTATTTTACTTAAATGTGTCAAGTCAGTCCCATATATCATTGGTGGAATCCAAATGGGACAAGTGTTAAGTGTTAGCATTGTTTTTATATATACACTATAACCCACAACTTTAAAGCTGTGTTTAGGTCTTTGTTGATAGGAATGGGGATATGGGATGTTCGGAGGCTGCCTTTGGCTCTTTGTCATTTTCCTGCTGGGAGAGGCTGCAGCCACTGTGGATTATCATTGCCATGAAGAGGTACTTATTTTTTAACAGTGTTTAGGTGGATGGTACATGTCACTGTGACATCACACGCACATTTTTGGGTTGTTTTGCATGTTGCATAATCTCAATTGTCTGTTCTTAGGAACCCAGAAGTAAGTGTGCTTTAAAGTAAAAGGGATTGATTCAAACTTGTGTTACTACCTTGAAACAATCTACTACTAGTTACTAGTAATTTCAGTAAAATCCTTGTTTTAAACTGTCTTACAGTGTTAACTTGTTAAAAAACAACGATCAAAATGTTAAGTATTGAATATTGGTCCCCCAGCAATGTCTCTGAGGTGATGATCAAGAATGCCCTGTACCCCACTGCTCTTGTGGTTTACCTCAGTTTCTCAAAATGGGACACAGGTGTGCATACCTGCATAGGTTCTGAATGTTTTTTCTCTGAGGCTAAAGACCATAATGAGATTTTAACACTGGAAACTATTGAGCATGGAGGGGGCTGAAATCTGGCTCACACATGTTGTTTAAATGCTGCCTCCTTTCCAACAAAAGCCAGCTTGGATCATCTTTTACTAATTGAACCTCATAAGACAATAGGTTCTGTTGCAATTTGTGGTTTCATGCAAGAGCTAAATAGAAGTTTTCCCTGATTGAAGCTGTTGAATGTTAGAGGGCCTGTCGTAGTTGCGAGAATGAGCTGTTTGTTAGCACAGTGAAGATGAGGTAATTAATCAGTCTGTCACTTGGCTTCCCCATGCTCAGTTGTTTCACATGCTGTGTGCCAGGGGTCAACACTTGGGCTGAAGGCATTGAAATTATATCCAGTGTTTGAAAGGTATGAGCCGCAGCACTGACTGAGGTTTTATACACTTGCCTCATCTCATTGTCCCTATAGGCTAACACCTGCTGCTGTTCTTATAATCAAATTAAACTGGTTGATCTAATATTTATTGTACATAATGTTAATAATAATAAAAAAGTCCTTGAAATTGACGCAGGAAAGTTCCAACATCTAACTTTGATTACAGAAAAACAATCGTTTTGGAAAGGACGGTAGAACAATTAAATGATTAGCCTCCAGTATTTATACAGGATATAGGATTCCATGAGTATAATGACATGGACATGGACATGAACATGACATGCCTCACACACGTGTGCCTCCTAGTTGAATCCCACAGCTCATGCTTCTATGCAAGTGCGTGGGGGTACTTTGAAGATGTGAAGCCTCTATGATGTGGCTTCAAAGAGGGAGTAAAGCCAGCCAACTGTATCCGTTTCAGTATGAAAGAACCATAAATGACAACAGGCATTAAAGAGTTGTGTCAGGCTACAAAGACTGAGCATCTTCATGTTGTCCTCAATAGTGTTGGTATGATTAGTTATGTGTGCTCCAACTCAGTGTGTGCTCTTTTTTTTGCCCCCACAAAAAAGAGAACTGTTACTTTGTTTTTGTGCATCAGGTCTGGTGTGCAGATTCTTATTATCCCTGGGTGTTGAGAGTTCTTGCTGTTGTAAGCAGCACCATTCCTTCCTCTGTCATTGGTGCCCTGTCCTGACCCATGGATCTCTGCTTGAATTTAAAGGACCAAGCCACTGAGTGCATCTCTGTAATATTCATTGTTTGAACCTCAACCACAATAACCATCAAAAACCCTGGAGATCACCAAACATGCACTTGAAATCTCCTCTGGCTGGCTTGTGCTTCTTTTGGACTGAAACGCAGATTTGGGGAGTTCACTGGTCCCATCAAGATAGTTCCAGGAACTGACCATGTTTGTATGGTGCTCCAATCCAAGACTTACCTCTATGACCTTAGTTGGTTTTCCCTGAGGGAGGCCCCTGTTAGTAGGCACAGTGCTGTTAGTACCCTCAGTGTGGTCTAGTTTGTTGTCCCTGGGGCCCCAGAGAGTAGTCACCACAGCCTAGGCTGGTACTGTTAGCTGGTTTGATTTCTGGCAGTGGACACATGCCCCAATTAGTACTGTGGCTCAATATTCATTGGCCTTGTACCACATCAGGTTTTCATATTCAAACTGATTTGTTCATATAGCCCAGACCAAAAATCACAATCAAAGTCTGCCTTGGAGTTGAGTTGATGACAGATTTTCTTAATATATGATTCATGGCATTATTAGACAACGTGATTGGACTATTTATCTCCTGTAATTCAACTAATGTGTTTTCTAGGTGCTTTGAGAGTATGCATGTTTCATCAGTCAGTTATGTTTAGGCAGCTGAGATCTCCGTGTCTGCAGTGGTCTAAAATAAAAAAAATAATCTATGGTCTGATTTGTTCAATAAGTGAATTTTAGAAAATAAAAGCCAGTTCTCCAACTCATATATAGATAATTAGTCAAAAGCCTCTCAATATGGCCCATAGGGGCATCTCTCGAATTGGTGCCCCTAATACCATTAGGAAATATTGCACATGTAAACAGACAGGGGTGAAATAAAATGGATGGCTAACATCAGTGTCTGACTTCATAAATGCTCTTCTGGATGAATGTGCAAAAATTCACACCGACACACTCCAAAATCTTGTAGAAAGCCTTCTCAGAAGAGTGGAAGCTGTTATAGCTGGAAAGGGGAGGCGGGCAACTCCAAATTAATGCTGATAAATTTAAAATGGTTTATAATAAAAGCTCCTGTAGGTGTAATGTGTAGGTGGCAGAATACTTAAGTCCATATAATGTATGAAGTCACATTAACTTAATGCAGCATACCAGAATAAAAGAGAGCTACTTAATTTTTAGTTATGTGCCAAAGCAGACATTTTTTCAACTTAAGTAGACAAAATATCAAAAGTATTCTTAATCATTCAAGTTCCTAATTAGTTTAATAGGAATTTAAAATGTAATAAAATATGAAAACTTTCCAGTGTACTGTTTATACATTGTCTTTTTATTTCAGCTCAAATTTAGCCATTTATGGACAACCAACACATGTTGCACTTGGTGCAAAAGCAGATCATTTAACCTGTGCTTTTTCTCCTTTTACATTTATTTTCTTTGTATTTTCTCTTTATCTTCCAAACACTTCTGCATTCTCTCCATATTTAGTTCTATCCTTTACTGTCCAAGACTGCAGTGAAAACTTGTTAAACCTCATTCTTCATCTGATTTATTTTTCTATGGAGCAGAAAGATTTTTATGCCAAGTATTTTTCTTGTCCTCTTAAAACACACATTGACTTCTTCATTGCAGGCAGACAAATGGTGGCAATAAGTCTCATACACACTTCCCATGGCACACAGAAGCTAAGCCAGCCCTCATTTTTTAGGTGTAGAACAAAGTGATTGATTAATATATTGTTAAGTGTATATTTAAATAGTTCATAAATAGGACTTTAATCTCTGTCCAGCCTATCTGAGCTATCATAGGGCAAGAGGTAAGGTACACCCTGCACAATTCACCAGGCTATCACAGAGAGACAGATGACCATTCATACCTACACCCAGTTTAGAATATCTAATTAACCTTATCCCCAGGCATGTCTTTGGACTGTGGACCCAGAGAGATCCCATGCAAGCACAGGGAGAACATGCAAACTCTACGCAAAATGGCTCCTGCTGGGTAGTAGATTTGAACTCAGGACCTTCTTGCTGTGAGGCAGCAGTGCAAAACACCACTGCCCATTATAATACTTGATAAGGGTATTTATTTGCGGGCACAAAAATCTAAAGATTCTATTTCAGCTTCTCAAGTGTAAAGATTTACTGCTTTTTTTAGTCTGATTATAATATGTAGCTTTCATAGCCGTTTGATGTCCTGTGATTTCATTTTTTGTGAAAGAAAAAAAAACTACAGCAACCTACATGACAGTATTGCACCTGCTGCCTTTTACTTAAGTAGATCTAGGATATGTGATGTATGTTCAGTGTGTTATGAGTATGTAGGATAAACATTAGGAAATACCTCTTAGATCCCTCAAAGATTGATGTCACCACTGTAAGGGTGCAGTATGTACCTTTTCTTCGTGATTCATTTCTCATTTTTTACCCTTCCTCTCTTTTTAAACTCCCTAAGAAATGGAGGATAGTTATAAAAGAGAAAAAATCCAAACATCTGGCCCAAAGAAAAGATTTCTATCTATCTATCTATCTATCTATCTAGTGTGTATGTATATATACACACACACATACACACACACACACACACACACATATATATATATATATATATATATATATATATATATATATATATATATATAAACCAGCCACAGGGGCCCACAAGCCAGTGTAGTCCTAGTACTGGTCCCAAGCCCGGGTAAATGGTGAGGGTTGCATCAGGAAGGGCATCCAGCGTAAAAACTGTGCCAAATCAAATATGCGGATTCATAACACGACTTCCGTGCCGGATCAGTCGTGGCCTGGGTTAACAACGACCGCCTCCGGTGCCGTTAGCCAACAGGGTGCCGGTAGAAACTATGCTACTGTTGGCCGAAGACCAAGGAGGGGGAGGGGGGGAAAGCGTGTTAGGAGGCAGAGTTGGTGTGAGGAAAGAGGATGCAAGGGATAGGGTGAGATGGAGGCAGATGATCCACTGTGGCGACCCCTAACAGGAGCAGCCGAAAGAAGAAGAAATATGTATATATATAAACTGGGGAAAGTCCAGTGTATAGACCCTCCCCAGGGGCTGAAGGTCTTGTCTGGTGTCTGCAGAATAGGTCATGGCCCCATAGCTGTGCTCACTGTTATGTTGGCTCATGTCTCAGCTCTTACTGAACTGTACTTTTCATTTGCTGACACAGAGGAAATGAGACAGGGGAACGAATGACTGCAGGCAAGTTAAATATTTAAAAAAGATGATAGGAATAAGTCTGTGGGGGTGATTAAGTAGAATCTGCACTAAGGTGGAAATTCTTTTTTACAAAGTGGTGAAAATTGCCCGTAGTTGCATTTTAATGTTGCAGATAACCTGCCACACTCTGGCACGTATATAATATTATTGCTGCTAACCTATGAGATTTTTATTTACTAAATGTCTGAGGACCAAAATGACACACAAGTACTAAAGAAGGACAGTGTGAAGGATCATGTCGGTTCTTTAACAGTGATCAATCTACAAGACTCTCTGAAGTACAAGTGATATGTTGTAAGTGAAACTTTGCTGACAATCAATGTTCAAATATTACAGTCATCTATGTACATGGTGAGGTCAGGATATATGACTGTCACATGTTAGTGAGGTCGTATCTTAGATCCGACCTCACTAACATGCTGTTATAGCTGGACCTAAGGATTTATTCTCTGTTGACATTCCCTTAGATTATACTCTCTCTCCAACTTCTGACCTTGCACATTCATTTCCATCTTCAGGAAGTGAGAGACCAGAAGAACCAGTGTGCATTAAGAAAATGTAGTATGTTTCCAATTAAAACAGAAAAAGCGGCGGTAGGCGGCAGAGGAAATGAAAGCATAAAATGGCTGGTTTGATTACCATCTTCTACCCACCCAACCACTCTTCTTCTTACCTCCCCTTCTGTCCTTTCTCTAGTAGAAGCTTCTGTAGAGTCAGCAGACAGCAATCCTGACTTAAAACACAACTTAAATGGACCATGAAGACAGAAAAGGGTGAAGAAAACCAAGTAATTGCTAAAGGACTAATTAGCCACAGATGAAAAGACTGAGAGGGAGTCTGTTTCAAGGGTGATGAAAGCTACAATACGAGTAGTTATTGATTAGAAGAGTGAAAATAAAAGGAAAATAATTCTGATCCTCTAAGGAGAGAAAATGAGGAGCAGGTTGCAGCTGGAACCATTTGATGTAGTGTTGTGCACAGAGAAGCTAATCTAACTTTGGAAGTCATTTTTACACTTTAGTTTTTATTAAAAAATCACAATAAGCTCTTGTGTGAGCTTTAGTGGTTCTGACAGGTGATTCTGTTCCCTTTTTGACAGAGTCAGGAAAGAAATTTTCCCATTTCCAGTTTTAGTGCATCCAAGGGGTGAAGGGTGTCAGTTTCAGTGGTCAGCATCTCATCTCTACTTTTCACAGATGATGTGGTTCTGTTGGCTTCATCAAACCATGACCTCCAGGTTCCATTTGGGCCAGTTTGTGGGAACACCAAAGCCATGGTTCTCAGCTGGGATGGCAGGATGGCATGCCAACTTTGGCTTAGGGATAAGTTGCTACCCCAAGTGGAGGAGTTTAAGTATCACAGGGTCTTCTTCATGAGAGAGGGAAAAGTGGTGTAGGAGGCTGACAGACAGATAGATGTACCGATCTCTCAATTTACCAGTTGATCTACATTTCTACTCTCACCTATAGTCACAAGCTTTGGGTAGTAACCAAAATGAGTTTCCTCCGAAAGGTGTCTGGACTCAGCCTTAGAGATAGGGTGAGGAGATTGATCATTCAGGAGGGGCTCAGAGTAGAAGCACTGCGTCTCCACATCGAAAGAAGCCAGTTAAGGTGATTTGGGCATCTGACCAGGATGCTTCCTGGGCAACTCCTAGGTGAGGTGTTTTGGGCATGACCTACCGGGAGGAGGCCGGGGAGAGGGAGGACTGGGCGTCTCTGCTTAGACTGTTGCCCCTGTGACTTGAACTCAGAGAAGTGGCACAGGATGAATGGATGGATGGAATCTAGTTGCCAAGCTAAATGGGCTGGATGCAAGCTTTGTATTCAGAGTGGTACCTGTTTTCTTATGTAACTCCTGGAAAGGCAGTTAATAAGAGTATTTCCATAATTTTCTAATATTGTTTAATATGAAGTACATCAAGTATAAAATAACTGTCTACAGCCAGTATCTTTATTTTCTCCATTTTTTAAAAATATGGTGAAAGCAGGAGTGAGTTTCAACATTTCAGAGAAGCAGCATATGATTGACACTTTCCAACTCCAAACATGCATCAGACTGGACAATGTCAACACAGTATTATAAGACTGAATGAAAAGAGCTCTTTATCTTCCAACACAGTAAATTAAATTCTTTACCATTGGCACTTATAGTTAAATACTTACACTCCCATTGAGCTGATATAGAGAACAGTTAAAAACCGAACAGAAAAAGAGGCTGTGAAATACAGGGATGTAGAGATTGTGATAGTTCCCATATGTGCATAGAGACACCTGATATTCATCCTGGTGGGTGAATCAACATTCTCGGTGAGTGACACAGATGTGCACACCGTCTGTTCAAGTTCAAAAGTTAAATAGCTGAGGGAGAGGGACAGAAGGAGATGGAATGATCTTCATTTGTTTATATTGAGAGAGGATATTTAATAGACCCATAAAAGCATAATTGGCCAGACTGCTGACTGGCACTTTCCTGTAGCCTGTAAAGTGTTTAACCTCAGTGTAAACCCTGCCTGGTGTCATTTCACTTTTATTTGCATTATCACAGCTAGCCACTCTCTCCTCTGTTCTTTTTATCTGTCAGGAGCTTTCCTTTTTTTATTGTTATTAAACTGAGTTCAGTATTTTTATTATTTAGTCTGAAAAATATTTGCCCTCATCTTGATGTGGACACTTTTTTGCTGATATTCTTTTTTCCCAAATGTGATGTAATTTCTTTTACTTCCTTTACTGTGTCATTTGAGCAGGTGTAACTGATCCCCAGTCCATATTTTGTAAATTCACGAACTGCTTCTCACTTTTTTCCCACTTCTCTGTGATCTGATCCTTTCTTTGACTGCTAAAGAAAACTTTTTCTTGTTTTCCTTTTTTCTTTCTCTCCATTTCTGTCTCTTTTTCTCCCCATTTTCAAGTGTGCCGTGGTCGTTTTGTTGAATGTCTGTAAGGTTTAGCTGTTAGGAGGAGGGGCCTAGATGAATGGGATTTCAGACAGATTTATGAGTGCAGTGGAGAGATACTGTTTGGCAACATTTATATACACATTCATAAGGTCCAGATGTTTTGTCCTCTGGCTGCCCTCCGGTGTCAGCAGTAGTGTAGCTCTCTGATGGCTGAGTTATTCTTCCTCAAGCTGAAACACTGTTTATTGGAAAAGGTGAATGGAGGCTCAGCACAAACCCCTAGTACTCAGTTGTACTGCTTTGGTTGCAGTTGCCAAGTCCTGATGACATTTTCACTGAAAGTCTCAAAGTTGCATATGCCTTCAGATATATGTGAAGGATGGCATTGTGTTGGCATGATCTATGAAGCATGTATAAATGTCTGCAGAGAGATGTCAGGCTGCTTTATATGCCCTGTGTGGCTGTCTCTGTGCAGTGAAGGCCATAGTGTTACTGTAAAACAAAGTGTTTGTGCTCCAGAAATTATGAAAAAAAAATTATTTTTTGATCCCCTAAAAAGAAAATAATCTTTTTGTCCTTCCCGCTTCATAGATAGATCTATGAAGGTACGATAAAGGTTTGTGAGGGTATGATTTGAGGCTTGTTTACAGCTTTAAATGTCTTCTTCAGGCATGATAATGGCATAAGTCTAGGGTTGGTGGATGGTTTGAAAACATGCCATGAATCCTAGTGACCTGGGATGTTTCAGTCTTTTTTCCTTTGGAACCACCATGAGCAGACATCTCTCAACAGCTGTTGGTTGCATTGTTATAAAATTTGCTACAAGTATGAAAGATTGCATGTGAATGAAATGATCATCCTCCTACATCAGGTTAAGTCAGTGATGTTCCAGTTAATCTTGGGCAGTCTGCTCCATAGTCTAACTGGGCGGCAGAGGAGGTGAACATGCACCTATTACCCTAGCACAACCCACCCTCCATAACACACAATGTGTGGCCCAAATGTAAAGAACGCAGTTGTGCATGGATAAGTGAAAAACACGCACACCATGAGTTTATTTCTCAATTTTAGGATAAAGAAACTTTTTCATATTGATGATAAATGATTTAGCTTTACTGTAAATTGTTGACAAGTGGATGGATAGCTGCTGAACAGCTAAAACTGTATAAAGTCATAAGATTTGCTGGCTCTTTACTTTTTTTAACCTTAGACTTAAAGTTCTACTATATCACCTAGTTTGGATTTTTGTCTGGGTAAAATATCTCACCTGTCTCTCCTCTGCTCTTCACTGTACCTTTCCCACACAAAGGAGTTTTCCACTGACAAAAACACCCAGTGGAAAAAGAAGTCAAGGAGATAAATGTGTCTGCAAATGCACTGTCAAATTACACTCTAATTTAAAATTCAAACCAGCAGTCAGAAATCCCCTGCTTTCTCTCATTTGAAGGTGATAATGATTGATCAGTGTAGCCACTCAGTACACACTTAAATTTAAGAGCATGCGTGAGTTTGAGGATGAGGAGGACAAACACGTCTGCATTGCAAGTGTTGGTGACATGTGGAGATTTGACATGAAACTATAGCAAGTCAGATTTGATGTATTATTAATCTCATTATAACAATAATAATTCAATGCATCAATGGAGAATTTAGTTAAAAAGGCCTTGAGTGGCAGTCACTTTTACCAGTGTCTGTCACCAACATCATGGTCCATCAGCACAACCCTAGTTCCCATAAGCCTCGGGTTTACATTGTGTCAAGTGTCAATTTTGAAAATATTTGCGGGCTAACCATAGACTATATTTAAAGTATGGTCATAGACATAGTGACGTCAATCAGAAATCAGCTAATTCTATTTGGCTAGTTTAGCAAGGCAAAACTAAGGACAGAGATGCGTAAAGTTACTACTAGACTAAATGCTCAACTTTCAGTTACCAAACCTGAATTACATACTTGTTAGTATAATTAACTGTACAAAATATTTCTCAGATGCATTAGAATAATCAGAAACACAACAATACCATAAACATAGTCAAGAGGTTTGCAGCCGCCTGACAGTTAAAGCAGCCATGCCTCTAACTTTTTGGCTCCAGATTTTGGCATTTTTACATGGAAGTTAATGGGGATTGAGCTGATTTTGGAGACAACTCCAAGTAGTCATTTGAGTTTTCAAGCAGTTTTTGACTAATGCTAAATTTAGATTGCGAATAGTGAACACTAAATCTTAAAAACCGTCATATAAACATTTGCTTTAAGGATGTTAGCAGCCTTTAGGTCAAAACACTTCTGTGCCTCAGTACAGCCTCACAGAGCTGGTAATAAGGCTGCAGGCTTAGTCTTCTTTATAAGTAATGCTACTTTTCACTTATTAGAATTGTTATATTGATACTTTGGGAAAAATGCTGACATTACACTGACAAAGTCATCTGGTGCTCAGCCGTGGATCAGCATGATTGAGTATGACTAAAAAAGTGATGATGCAGTATTTATGCAGTTTACTTCCATGTAATATGAACACAATTGGAATCTACTTCTGTTAATGAGAAATATGACTCAGACAACACATGTGGCTCCTGAAAGCAGCGCCAGTATTAAACAGAGTCTGGATGCTTTAAATGGTCTGAGCTCAGCTTGTTCTTAGTTTGGTCAGAATGCCTCACCACTGCCTTGCCCCTGGAAGGAAATCAGCTAGTGGTGCTAGTGATGAACAGCTCAGTGGCAATGACTTCTTTTCATGTCTGTTTACACTGCACTAGCTTTAGCTTTTCTCTTTCCCTCACTCCTTTCTGATCTATTGCTTTTTTTAAGGTCTGTGTTTATTCTGGACCTCTTCTGTACATCTGAGGATGGTCTTATCGAGGCAAATATGAGTTCAGTTACCTGCATGAGGTATACCATCTGACTGCAGGCTGAAAAATGATCCTTAGTCATAGCTTAAGTGTTTATTCAATCCAGGACTTATTATCAACTCTGTCAGTGCTTTGGTAGTGATGCTTCAGAAATGTGTTTGAGTGGCCGGGCCAGTAGAGTATTTTCTAAACCCTTTTAGTGGATAAAGCTGCTTGGGAGCACACCAGGAGCCAGAACATATCTGTAAAACATACAGATGGTGTAAGATAAAGCACTAGTATGGACAAAGATGTATCACCTCTAAAAGAGGTGCAGAAGTGTGCATTTGATGTTGACGTGTGCAAATATAGCTTTGTCAAGTAACTCCATAGCTGGGAACAATAAATTTTGTTTGAACCACTAGTGTGGCCAACAGGCATACCTTCAACTGACTGCTGAAGATTTACAGTTCTTCCATTTCACTGAGCGAGGTGATTCCAGCACAGAAGTCTTGGCCGAAGTGTAAAGTCATGTTTATACAATTCCATTACAGGCTAGAAGGAGGGTATCTTGCTAGTCTAGCTTTGTCAGTTATCAAGCTCAATATTACTTCTTGTTTGATTACAACACTGTCAGCCTCACTGAGGACAAGATGTTTGCTCTTCAGCATGTGCTTATTCATTACCCTAAGGATTGCTGATCAAGAAATGACTCGTCCTAAAATAAGTGTTTCATTTCTCCCTATATCCACTTAACAAGATAAGACACAATTACACTATCCCTTTGAGGAAGGGAGTGGACTTTAAGATTCCTTTTCACTGAAATAAATAAAACAAGCGGCAGTTTCATGAAACTGACCACCCTTACCCTGACCTAACTACAAATCTAATTTTCAGAAGAGTTGGGATGTTTTCCTAAATGCAGTTAAAACAAAACTCTGTGATATATTACTTCACACGAACCTTCATTTAATTGACAAAAATTCAAAGAAAATATTTCCAATAATTTTACTAAGCAGCTGAATTGTATTTTGTAAATATGCACAAATATAGAATATGATAGCTACAACAACTAATAAAAAATTGTTACAGAGGCATGTTTACCATTGTGTTACATCACCTTTCCCTTAAATAACACTTTTTAATCATTTTGGAACTGAGGATACTAGTTGTTGTAGTTTTGCTATTGGAAATCTTGTCCACTCTTACCTAATATAAAACTCTTGCTGCTCAACAGTTCGTGGTCCATTGTCTGATTCTCCTCTTTATGATGTACCATACATTTTCAGTAGAGGATAGATGTGAACTATCAGTAGGACAGTCAAGCACACACACTCTGTCTATGAAGCTAAGCTGTTGTAGCCTGTGCAGAATGTAGTCTGTAATTGTCCTGCTAAAATAAGCATGATGGCCTGGGAAGAGTCATCACCTTGTTGGCAGCATATATGTCTTTAAAATCCCAAAAAACGCCTCAGAGTCAATACTACTTTCACATACATGCAATTTACCCATGCCGTGGGCACTGATGCTCCCTCATACCATCACAGATGCTGGCTTTTTCTGCCTTTTGCACCTTTTGGTTGGTTGTTTTTACCTCATGGTAAAAACTGGGGAACCCATTTTTTTAAAAAAAATGAGCTGGAATGTGGACTCATCTGTCCACAAAACACGATTCCACAGTCTTTAGGTCCATTTCAGATGAGCTCGGTCTCAGAGAACTCAGCTGCGTTTCTGCATAGAGTTGATGTATTACTTGCTCCATGCATAAGAGTTTCAACTTGCATTTTGGATGCAAGGATTGACCGACAATGATTTTCTGAAGTACTCCCAAGCCCAGGTGTCTATATTTGTTACAGTAGCGTGACAGTTTCTTCGTGTTTGTTGGGACTTTTACACCCGAGCCTACAAGGCTCATCGGGCCGGAGCTTATCCCTGTTTTCTGTAGTGTGAAGCGACTTAGGAGTTAGACTGGATGGGACGCTAGTCCATTGCATATTACCTTCCCACTATTTTACTGGTGCCCATTTTTTACTGCTTGCGGTTGGGACCTTGCCTAAGGGTCTTGGCATGGTGGGGAGTCTGACTGGGATTTAAACTCATGACCTCTCGATCATGAGCCCAGCACCTTAACCATTACACCCCCACCATTTTGGATGCAGGAACTGACTGTATTAACTGTATTAACTTCTGAAGTACTCCAAGTCCCAGGTGTCTATATTTGTTACAGTAGCGTGACAGTTTCTTCGTGTCACCTACTCCAAATGAGTCTGCTACTTGACTGTTCAAGGTTCATGTGAATCAACATCATAGATTTTTGATTTTATTTCATTTTGGAAAATATCCCAACCTTTCTGGAAATGAGATTTGTATCATAGCATGTCACTTGTAGTATGGAAATTTCAGAGTAAGATGCGCCTGGAGAGGATTTGGAAGGAATAGGCAGAGATGAAATGCTTGCTTGATAAAGATCTTCCGTTTCTTCCTCTCAACAGTCAATCCTCAAACCACCAGGCTGAGGCTGTGGCAAGAAGAACATCAGAAAGGGGGGAAAGGGAAGTGGGATTTGATTTAGAAGTGATAGGGCCCACGTGTGTTTGTCCCTGCCTACTCAAATTTGCAGAACTTTTCCTGAACTGGATTTAATTATTCTGTGTTCATCCCTTTGTGTCCAGCTGTGGGCTTCAGCTATAGAATTTGACATATGCCAAGTGGACTTAAACATATTCCTATGTTAATGGTGGTTGTATAGTGCTGGGCCCTGTCACCCCCTGACCTGTAGCGAGTTCAGGGGTGCAACCTGGCAGCTTAAATTCTCCTCATTTGTTTTTACAATTTGTCATCTGTGACTATTTATCGGTTGCACAAGAATGAGGCTGTGCACTCTGTAGGGAAGTTGTTAGAAAATAAGCCTTTGTCTTCTTGCCATACACAGTCGTTCATATCCCTCAGGGTTTGTATGTCTATAAAAAACAAGACATTAATTTTGTGAGACACATAGGACTGAGGGGTTAACAGCTCCTGTTCCATGGAAACTTCATCACTGACCCTCATTCCTTATTGGAAACTTCAGTGTAACTCCAGTATTATTACACAGATACAAGGGGAGTCACTGACTGAGAGTGGCTGTGAGACATTACAAGCATTACCTGTCCTGACAAATGAGCTCTAAATAAGATATTTTAGGGGTTTTAATGCCCTTCTTAAGATCTCCACTAGAAAGTAGCTGATTGACATTCTGTTACTGAGCTTAGTTTATGTTGTGTCTCCTCTTTTGTCCATAATCACATCATACACTCTGTGGCTTGAGTCAACATCAACTCAATGTTGAGTATAGCGCTTACAAAATCCTGCTCAATTACATACACTCTCCTTCCTTTAGTTTCAACATCCATTGTTGTTTTTAGGCATTACCTCTGACAACATGTGTCATTTGTATTTCAAGACCACCTAGCAAACCAGGCCTGGCTGTGCTGTCTTGACACATATTCTCCATGGAAACAGTGCAACAAAATCTCAAAAGTACATGCACACTAGTAGCATCACAGTTCAGCAATCCAAGCTGTACTCTGGGCAGGAGTCCCCTTGTCTGCTACATCAACAACAAGAAGCTCTCCTTTCATGGGACAAGTCCTGTTCTGTCCAACTGCAGGGATATGAGGCACCTGTGAATCTTGTCTGTATTCCTTCCTCTCTCTTCTCTTCCCTTCAAATCACTCACTCATCACTCCCCTCATTATCTTGAACTAGACCTTGAGGTTACGTTTAGAGTTGGGGGTTCATCACGGAGACATTGACTTTCAAGTAAGATGTATTTGTCTTTGTCTTGTGACTGCTGAAAATGTCAGGTTAAGGTTTTTGTTTTTGCAATATTTGTCATGTAGAGTGCCAAGAGCCTCCAGAACAACAAGGATTCACGGATCCTGTGGACCAAAGATGACTTTTTGCTGACCACTGGCTTTGATATGGTGAGAATGTCTTAAGCACACCTTGTTAAGTTTGAGACAGTGTTTTGCAATTATAAAATGATTTGGCTGACCATTTTAGAGCTTCAGAATCTGCATCTTCCTTGTATGTGAGACACTACATGCAGAAATATGTTTTTCCATGCCATTTTTTAAATGACCAAAAAAGAGTAAATTACCAAAATTTATGCTTAGGTTGTTATGTGGCCAAACTTTGCATATTTCTGCAAAATTAGTGCTTGTTTATTAATACCTGATTTTCATATTTGAGCATAAAATTTGCAGAGAACATGCAATACAGAAATAATTAATTAATAATTAATTAATAATAAGTTAATGTAAATAATTGACTTGAGAAGTTTCATGGTTATATGCTTTAGTTCATTTTTTTACTGGGAAAACCTGTCCAATACAGATTCATGGAATTTCAGAACACATGCTTTGTAGGCCATTTTCTTTAAGTCTCAACTTTTTTTTCATATCCTCTGTGACAGAAATCTCTGCTCTGTTAGCAGTTACAGACACCAAATTTTCCATTTTTCGCGTTCAGTTTCATTTTAATTTTATTTATATAGCACCAATTTACAACACATTTTTTATGGTGCGAGGTAAAAGACCCTACAACAATCTCCAACAATCAGACAGTGCAATTTGAGCAAGCACTTGGCAACAGTGGGAAGGAAGAACTCCCTTTTAACAGAAACAGACCTCTGGCAGAACCAGTCTCAGAGCGGGGCTGCATCTGTCTTGACTGGTTGGGGGTTGAAGGGAAAGAGAGGAGAATAAAGGAGAGTACAGAGAGATAAAGGCAACACAAATTATGGGAAGGAGACACTGCATATTCTGAAGGTTTGCTCATTCATCAATTTGAACCATTTATTGAACATTTTATTCCTGAAAACATTGAAAAATTATATTATGTAGTTGTCCACAGTCTTATCTGATTTCTGGAGAAATAAAAAGAGAAATACTGTAAATAAATATGAGTATTTCAAAACTACATATTGAGAAAATGAGAGAGAAGCCCATCACAAATTATGGATATAATATTAAGAGAAACTTTTGTCTTTCCAAAGTGTCATGCCCAGGTAATATCACACTGAATTTGACTGAAAATATGTTTTTTCTATAGTCAAGCTTTAATATCTGTGAATCCATTCACACAATTTGGGCTTTTTAAAACTGTATTGTGTGCCTTGTATTTAAGAAGCTATAAAGAAAATATCAGTTCCCTGACTGCAAAATTGTGGTTTCTACAAGACTCCAAATCTGCCGCAATCTCTGCTGAGATCAGACATCCAAATGTTTAAGGGACTTAAAGCATCCCCCCGTCTTGAGCTACATTAACTCTTGAGAGTCCTTATTCATAGAGCCACGGTAACAGATATTTACCCTAAAAAATTGAAGGACCTAGCGCAAGTAGTTTTTTAGATAAATTTTAAAATGGCCCCTCAAAAATGATGCTAGATAAAAGTCTAAAAATACAATTATCATGTTATTTTTTAAAAATAAAATAACATAATGTAATGCTGTGACTGTCCTCCTGAGATTAAATTTACCATTAAATGTTGTAAATAGTAGCATAAAATGATGATGAATATGTGGCCGTTTCAATAGCAATTCTCAGTCCAAGATGTTGAAGAAACTAATTAACTTATTTGACCCTCATGACCATGGTGTGTCTGTTGATATGTATTTCTGTGTTTACAGCACTCAGTCTCTCATTTTGTTTGTGTGCAGATGCGTAGTCGTGAGGTGAGACTTTGGGACAGCAGGAAGCTAAGCTCTTCACTCAGCTCTGTTTCGCTCGGCACTTCCAGTGGGTGAGTGTGGCATCAGTTTGCATCCATAACTGACTCACACAGCCATGACACTGACCTTATTTCACTTTAATTTCAGTCTGTCAGTGAGAGTCTGAGAGGTTGTGTGTTACAATACAACAGTGTGTCTCTGTGTGCATTCAGTGTATGTGTGCTGCAGTGTGTGGCTGACATATATGGGATGATGTACGTTTGGACAGGCATGTGGACCTCCCAGAACTTTTACATTGTCCATCCACATTCCTGCCATTTCCGGTGTCAGACCCTCACACACGGATTCCTGTATTGTCTCAGTAAAGCATGTGCTGAGCGTCATTCTGTCCATAACTGCTGCAAAGGGTCAGAAAACAGCAGCGGACACACTGACATTTCTCCCCTCAGCTCACTGCCTGTCATTTCTCCAGTCGCTCAGTTTATTTTTCCAAACACGGCTGCCGAGGACCGGAGGATAGCAGGAGCGTGGCTGGGCTCCAGAGAGCAGAGGAATCGGAGTATGGAGAAAGAAAGGCTAAAGAGGGGGTGGGAGTGAGGATTCCTTTGTCAGATCCAGCTCATGCATTTTAGTGCTATTATAAACAGGTTGGCTGCCCAAGTCATTCCACACTTAAACTGACCGGACTTTGTCAGGTCATGCTGCATTCTGTGGTGGATGGAGTAAATTTATTATCATTATTACTACTGTAAAAAGGCAGATGAGTAGCTGCGCAGAGCACTTGGATTTTCAGATGGGTGCATTTTTTCTTGTTTTTCTGTGAAATGGCTACAGGACAGTTTCCACATCTGTTCTTTGGCACGAGTATTCAGTGTATTTGCCCACATGATGGCTAGACCAGAAAGTGTGAAGCTGTATGATGTAAATTCATGTAAAATAGTGTGAAAAGTGTTTATTGGCCTAGCATTACTGAGGGGTAGCATTCTCTGGAATTTTATAATTTCTTCCAGTTCCTGAGATATTTAGGAGTTAGCACAGCAAGGTCCACAAGTGCCAACCTCTGCTCTCCCTCCTCCCTCTGCCCTTGTGCTCGGCACTCGTCTCAATTTCCTCCGTTTCCTCTTTCATGTGATTGAGACAGATAGTTGCATGTCTAAGTGCCTCTTTGCAATCATCCCATTGTTTAGTGCCTGTATACTATTCATGGAAATTGAGGATATCTGATGCCACAGATACCAATGTTTGCTTCCTTTTACCAAAGGTAGTATATTTTTTGTGAGATTCACCATACATATTCCCCACAAAATGCAAAGCATATCAGGATTTGGGTATCTATGAAAACCATGAAGTCAGTGTTAATTGGTTGATTTTATTTGAAGATTAGTCTTTGTGGTATCTTTGGTCATAGGCAGAGGAATGGTTAAGATTACTCAGAGTTTGTAGCTTCTCTTTTGATGGTTTGATGATGACATAACTTGAAGGGAATGCACAGTGTGAGGAAGGTCCTGCTAATTTGGGGATAAGCTGTTAAGCTCTCCTACACTTGTCTCATCCGGTGTCTGTATTTAACTGTTTTAAATCAACTGAGGAACAAATCATCTTGCATATATTAAACTCACTAGCTTTGAATTTGAGTCAAGCCTGTTGGTTTCCTGAATTTCGATTGTAGCTCATATAAAATACTGTGATCTTTTTTTCTGTTGGTCATAATTGCAAGGGCGGGAGCTGTCCCATCTGCAGTGTTTGAATGTCTTCTATTAAATCACTTCAATCATGCTATCATATGCTGGGATGGTGTGCCAGAGAGCTTTTACTATCAAGGCCACATCCCTTCCAGATGTCTACACACAGCACTGATATAAAAGAGGCAAATATTTAAATGACAGATGAGACCTTGCCCTTCACTGGCTTTCCTTATTGCTTGATCATATCTCACTTTTACATTGTTTGAATATTATCTACATTATTTTCTCATGCCTTTCTTTTCCCCACAAATGCTTTGAGCTATTTCTTTGAAAGATAAGTGTTTGTACAGTCCAGTTCCCAAAAAAGGGAGAGATACTGTGAAAAATGTGTACACAAAACCCCCTAACAAGCAAACAAACAAACAAAAAAACTACAAATTGAACACCGGTATCTGATTGTGTGCCTTAGCCTTCATGTTTATTAACTGATCATGCTAGCTTATTCCATTTTTCTTTTTTTTAGTTTTCAATACCTTCACTCATTTTTGAAATGCGTCTTTACTCATGATCTTTTCTGGACTTTTGACCCAAACCGCTGTTCCAGGCTGAGACTCCATTGTTGTTGGTTAATCTCTGCAGTGGGACGCATCCAGAATACTGTCAAAAAACAAACAATGTTTCAGGAGTTAAATTGAGGGGAAAATGCAATGAATACTTTGTATTCAGCCATATCCATCTGAGCACTGGCCAAACCTTTTATTAAGGTAAATGTATCCTAGACGTAGTCTGCAATCATGATTTGCTGATAATAGAATGGGCTGACTGGTTTCTATTTAATGACCAAGGTCAAAATGTTGCTGGCTGCTTACTTAGTCTCACTTTGTGCTTTTTTAAATCTGTGTTTTATATTGAAAGTGGTGGATAAAGGTTTTTGTCAGACTTTCTTTTTCACATTTCAGACACAATTTAAGTATCTCACTGTGTGTGTAATCTCTTAGGCGAAGGTACTTTACCTTCCCATCAATCAGTCTGTTCCTAACAGGAAAGAGTTGTTTTTAAGTTATTTTTTGGGAACAGGTTTGTTTTAACTGAGCATTGCAGTGCTTGACCAAGCGGCTATGGTGAAGAAAAAAATGCAATAATCTAAAGGAGATATTGCCCTAATTTTTCTCTGCACTTAATGGATTGTAAACGAGCTGCCAAGGAAACTCAAAGTCAAACATCTATAGTAGGGCACTTCCTCCCTGTCATTTTAAGCCTGAGGTGCATATAAAGATGGATTTGTACTTGTTTTCTTGTCTGTTTTTAATTAAAACGGCTGTGGTAAACATGCTGTGTAATTGAAGTAGTGAACTGGCTTGTATCACGTTAGCTTTGCTTGTAGACAGCATTCAGTAGAACTGTTTTCTTTGGACTGTCACAACATAAAGAGGCCCAGGATCATGAGCCAATAAAATAGAGTTGTGGGTGGAATATAATTTGGATGGAGAATAATGGACTGGAAATGTTTATTTTTTTGGTTGGGGTTGAAATGGAGACTGAAAATGTGAAGGATGGAGGGTGATGAGTCTGAGAGGAGTGTTTTAAACTATCAAAGGTAGCTATTACTGCAAGCCCGTTTTCCATGCAAGCTGCAGATCTGCACTCTGAAAAAACTCTGTGAATCTCTGTGTAGTACTCTCTACCTCCTATTCTTTCCTCTATACACCAGAATTATAATAATGAATTTAATTGGGTCTTTAAGGCAGCTGCAATTAGTGAACTTTACAACTGGGCACGATTGCTACCAGCTTGCAGTGTAAATGCTTGAGACATCCCCCTCTTTTGCAGCTAAACATACAGTAACCACACTAACAGAGTTAGCACAGCTACCTCTCGCAGATGCTTGCTTGTATACTGGTTTGTAATTGTGTCATAAAACTGACACTGAGTTCTCAGTGGGTCACTTGGTTGGTATTCTGCATGACAAAACTACAACCTCAGAGGAATTTCTGGCTGTGACCCCTGTACCTGTTAGTCCCTACCAGTGTTATCCTCCTCTTTTACATGCATGCATATATATACACCTTCTGCTGTTTTGGCATCTCTTTTTTATCTTTTTGGTTTTTTTTTATCACTATGACCTGTTGCTCACCATCCAGCCAGTTGATTGGAGAGGACATATGTCTGTCCCTGGAGAGCCAGCCTCACTCTATTCCCAACCCAGTCACAGGTCACACAAAGGATTTGCCCTCTCAGATGAGCGCTGTTGACAGACTGTGCTGTTAACTGATGGACAGAGGCTTTGTGGTGGACGGATAGGAGTGCCCTCGGTGTGACGCCTGTACTCACACTCCTTATTGACTGCGTGGGTCGTGCCTGAGCGCATGGCCCAGTCAGTAGGTGTAATTGAGCCAAATTCCCTTTAATCAGATAGACTGAAAAGAGGTCTGTGCCCCATAAGAGAACGAGCCTTTTAGCAGAACAGTCCCCCCTTTCTCCCGCTGTAGCCCAGGCTCTCCAAAATCAGTCCCAGATGATGGCTTTCCTGTGGGTATTAGGTGCAGCTGCAGGACCATTTACCAAACCAGACCAAAAAACCCACTAAATGTTTAAATGATGATTTGACCTTGCTCCATTCTCAGTGTTCACTTTCCAAGAGAATAGAGTTTTGTTGTTTGGGTCCAGCTCAGACATGACTGTTTGAGGTGGAGGTCAAAGCCAAACTGCAATCTTCAGGTGATCTTAAGGGGTCAAGTCAATGGTTCAGTGGCTGCTGCCTTAACCCAGGATGGGCATGGGAGATGGTATGGAGAAAAGATCTGACCGTACGCGCTCTGTCAGAGAACCTGAACAGCATTCTGACAGTTGAAACATGATGTCTGAAATCTGTTAGCCATTTGGGGTTTCAGTTTGTGATTAAGTGGAGAGGGAGTTTGACCAAAAGAAGCAGCTAAAAAAGGGAGCTTTAAAGTCCCCTCTTTTTTGCAAGTATATATTGACTTTATGAACCTTTATTGGCTTTATGTTGACATTCATATGTTAATCCTAACCTTTTTTTTCCCCTCCTAGTTTGAGAATTTTTCCCGTGATTATGCAAAATGAGAAAATGACCTATAATTCCTCGCCTTACATTGCTATCAAATAAATACTCTTATCCTTTAACAAATCCTGTCTTTATCTATAGCTGGTCATCTCTTAGACCTTCTGTCTATTACTGTTTGTCCCTCTACTTGTCTGTTTAACAACTATCCCTTCACCCAGATAGATGAAATGGAAACAGAGGGCTGGAATTGTGAAGGTGCTTGTGTCTGTGCTTCTAATTTGGTATTTTTTAGAGGCAGACCTAATGGAGCTGCTCAAAACTGGTAAAAGCACATGGAAATATGTGAAGCGTTTGGCAGGGGATATTTAATATAATTCACAGAGGGTTTTGATTTCATCCCGCAGGTATGTGCTCAGCACTCCAGGGATCAGAAGGACCCTTTTGTGTGAACTCACCGCAGAAGGAAAAATAGAAAGTCTCTCACTCCCACCTTCAGCTGCCTCCTTCCTTCCTTCTTTCCCCCTCTCTTCTTCCATTCATGATTACATTTTGTGAGTTTTTTTAATATTTTGGATCTTAATGCAGAAAAAAACTGGTGACTATCTGTCAAAGACAGCCACTCGACATTATATGGCAGGTGAGAACGTCTTAATGCAGCTAAGGTATTTAAACAAATGACTTAATACTGGAAGGCTGAAACCTCACTCTAATTTGTCTCACTTTTGAAGTTTGAGACGGGGTCAGACTTCAGTTTCCAGCCTTGACAAAAACAGCAGCAGAGTTGCACTTGCAGCTCTAAGTATTGTTTTTCTCCAACATCTGGAAAATTGTCTTTCTTTCCCCGTTATTAAAAATGCACTCAAAATAACATTTGGGATCTTTTGCCCCTCACACTACTCAGGTCTATTTTGGCACTAGTTTCATTGCTCTATGGGGTAGATATCCAGTAGCTGATTGTTTGACAAAAATGTGTGGAAGGTGAGGTTGACAGAAGCCCTGGCCATTATTTACAACACATGGATGCATCGTTAGGAGAGGAATAAAAACACTGCTAATGTCAGTGAAAGGGGTTGGCAGAAGCTGATCTTGCTTTTGTGCTCCACTTGTTCTATAAATATACTTTTTCTTTTATTCTGTTTTCAAAGTGCTCTATTTATCAGGTTTGTCTGCCATACCTTTCTTTCTTTGAATTTTGTGTTTTAGTTTAACCTCCTTTTTTTCTGACCCAAGTGTCTTTCAAAAAATGCATGTGTTTTAAAAGACTAGGGATTGTGCTTTTCACAAGGCTCAAGAACCATGGTGCGGCAGAGATCCCGTTTTTAAATCATGCCTTGCTTCTGGGCGCCAGTCACCTCTTGGATGCCTGCCACCTCTCTCTGCTGTGGTAAAAAGACCAATCTGATTGATGGAGAGAAGTGTGTTTCTCATTAGTAGATGGTTTCCTCTGCCTTCACACCCTGCCCACACCCACCCTACAGGCTGGCCTCCACTGCTGCCTCTGGCACTGTAGCCTGTCACAGTGCACCTTATAGTCTTACAAAAATAATGTAGGTACAAAGGGAATGACAGACAGATTAGGGTACAGATGATCAAAGACATGCAGGAGTTGCGTTATGCCTATGTAATTTAGATGTTCCATGCACTCTGTTAAATGCAGGGGAAAGACGAAAATAGATAAATCTACAAGGTTCAAGAAAAGACCAGGATACAATTTTATTGTAGTTCTTACTGCATCAATTTTGTTAAACTTGAACTTAGTCAGAAGTGGTTAAAGCTTTCAGTGCAATTCATAAATAACTGGCAATTTCATTTAAATTAAAACAATGAATAAAATGCTGGCTTGGCTAAATGCAAATATCAACTGAGAAACCTTTGCTTTGTTGTCCTCCATCATGTTATTTTGTCGAATGAGGTTGTTTGTACCTAAGCAGGTTAGATCTTTTTGTATAAAGCTGAACTTTTCTGAAGCTAACACTTGACACCTGAACATTACAGTCACTGTTTTATCAACTTCAGCCAAAAAAATGTGTCACCCAAATACTAAAATACAGCTATGGTGGCCAACAGTGATGCTACAACTGATCTCATAATATCTTAATGGTGACTTTTCCCATGTGTAAATGGTCTGTGTAATCGCTGTACAGCCATCATCCACATCTGGAGCTAAAGCAAATCCAGCCCAACTTTCCTTCTTTTTTAAAAGTGGATTTAAGTGAGCAGACTTTTCCTATCGTTTAATAGAGGGAACAGGCTAGGTGGATTGTCTCCTCATTGTATTCTCTTTTATGGTCCTGTTTCCATGATAGAAACCAGTGATCTGCAGCCCGACTTTGGCAGGTCTGCTGCCTAAAAGAAAAGCTCACAGAAAACAGAAGGAAATTCTTTATTGAATTTCCTTCTGTTTCTCGACTTTTCTTGATGCTCTCTGATTGGTTGGTGGCAGGTGGGCCACATGTGCTCCTGGCTGATATCACTCCCCATGTGGGCCCTATTTGTCTGCCCACAGTGTGGAAACATGTCAGTGTCAGCAAGGCAGGAGCAATATGCCATGCCTAGTTTAATAGGAAAAGCGCTAAAGCATGCTGTTGCTCACTATCTGTGTGTGCGCCTTCTTTTGTTTTAATTGTGTTTATTCACAGTGTCAGACATGCATAAATAAATGATGTGTACATGTATCCACATGTTGCTGACTGGAAGGTGGACAACAGAGAGGAAAATAGCAGGGAAAGATCTGAGCACCATCACTGCTTGTCAGATTTCACTCGTCTCTATGGAAATGTTATGACAACAAAGCTGCTCTGCACCTGCATGCGCTCTCTGTTTTCCTGCTCAGAGTTGTGTGTCTGCATCTGTGCAAGTGCACTTGGCCTAAGAAGATTAAAAAATTTCATCAAGATGTAATTGGTGGTGGGAGAGCTGAGGAGATGGCGGTGGCCAGGAAATAATTTCTCCATTGTACAAAGCAAGTTGGAGTAGGAGAAGGGAAGAAAAGGTGGAGGACCCTCAGGGAGAAATGCAGTCTTTAGTCTGTGTGCTCTCGAGAAGTCTCTGTGGACTTTCCTACTCCAACACTGACTGAGAGTCCTCTGTGTGAGGCCAGCTAACATTATTTCAGCAAGGTCATTTAGTCAGCCAGCTATTGTATGACTGCTTTGTGTTAGGCTGCAGGGGCAGGGGGCTGAAGGGTTGGGGACTAGTGGGAGGTTGAGTCTTATAAGAACTGGAAGTTTAAGTCCTGGTTTGTGCCTTTGTTGTCCTTTCTTTAAAAAAAATCTTCTGGAAACAAAGATGGTAAACAGAGAAGACTTTATTGTAATAAATGGGTTTGATAGGTGTTTTAAATTTACAGCATCCTTAATTCTGACAGTCAGACAATTAATTAACCATGGTGATCTGCCATTTTAATTTAATGGTGGAAATTGCTGCAATCGCTGTTGCAGGCAACCAGACCTACATAAACAATTGTTACACTGTGGTTTGTTGTGGAGTCTGTGGAGTTTCTTATCCACATCATCTATTGAATCTCGTCTGTGTGTTGTGACACAGGGCATGGGATTTGTAATGCCATCAACTGACAAGATGGACACTCTTTCAGTGTACAGTATTATTATTGTATGTTCGGGTTACACAGGTGTCTCTCACATAACAGCTGAACCATGAGCTGGAGGGGCTGCATTCCTACTGACAAAAAACCAGCTTGACTGGTCACTCAAATACACTCACATACAGTCTTGCTGTCATACACATATACGTGCCTGGACGGGTTGGCCATTTCTTTGCCTTTTTCAGTACACGCAGACCATCTCCAAACAGCATTCATTACCGCTCTACAGGATTTGACAGTTGGAGTGACATAAACTTAACCATCCATGCCTTTCTTCTGGCATGCATTCATCCGCTGCATAGTCATTACTTTGACAAGATAGTATAGATTAAAACAAGCAGTATGAATCGACTTCTTTATTTTCTTTGTGTTTTTTTGTTTTTACTTCCATTCAATTCAGATGAGTCACTACAGCACAATTTTAGGGTCATCACTACAATTGTGCTGTGCATATCTCTCATCAGCTCTCCAGTTTTTTATATCTGCTTACAAACCGGGAAATAGTTTATGTAACATATGTTTAACCACTGAAAGTCTTTTAAAAGCTGATATGCCCACTCTGTTTCATGCCCAAATGTTTACTGTATCCTGCTGCTTTTCTTTTCCACTGGTTTCCTTTGTGTGACAGCTGTGTGGATGAGGTCTTGGAATGAGGATAAAAGAACAAATTCATTACAAAGCGCTTTAGACAAACATGTTTGGCCAAAAGACCAACTTGAATAAAGAAGGAGGCCCCTGCTGTAGGAAAATAAAAAAAAATTCAGGGACCACTCGTTCCTTAGTGTCCGAGGGGACAAAAGCTGGGAAGCTGCTGGGCCTTTCAGTCTGACCTACCTGGGTGGTGTTCCAGGGAAACAAACCTTTCATTAGCACTGGACTGAAAAAAACCACAGGCTTGATGGATAAATGTCGATAGATGTATATACACACACACACACTGGTGAAGTGATTTGTGTTATTCTTGACTGTTCTTCAGACATCCTGGCCATCGTGGTCCATCCACGGTCCACTGCTGATGTGAAGCTATGGGGATCCACAGCTGTGAGCTGACAGGCTGTGCAGTGTCTCCAGTCATTTATGAGCTAACTACTGTGCAAACTAAATCAGAGTTACAATCGCTTACAATATTCTTTGCCACATCTTCTAAACTTTCTGCACACTCAGCTGCCACCAACACCAATCTTGTGTCTTTTTGAACTGAGCAGTGTCTTCAGACATCTCTATATCTGACACTGTTGCTCTGCTCAGCGTTTCTTTCTGGAAGAGCTTATGTCTCCTCAATATTTACAGCAGTACAGTCCCCTCCAAAAGTATTAAAACAGCAAGAATAATTCATTTATTTTTGCTGTGTACTGAAGAAATTTTTGTGTAAGATGAATATGAGAAGAGCGATAAGATTGTCTGCTTTTATTTCTCGGTATATGCATCTGTGTTTGTTAAACAGCAAACAGTATTACAGATTTTGTATAAAAACAACCGTAGCCAGTACCACAAGTTGGAATGTCCTGAAAAAGAAGAAAACCACTGGTGTACTGAGCAGCAGGCATCGACCTGGTAGTCCAAGGAAAAGAACAACAAGTGATGACAGACAAATAGCGAGAGCAGTAAAGAAAAAACCCAAAACAACAGTCTGTAACATCATTACAACCTCTGAAGAGCAGGGGTAGAAATATCAATGTTCACTGTTCAAAGGAAATGTAGAGAATAACATAGAGGTCATACTGCAAGATGCAAGCCACTGATTGCAGTTTGCAAAAAAAAAGTACAGAGATGAGCTGCAACAGTTCTGGAAAAAAGTTGTGTGGACTGATGAGACAAAGCTCAACCAAAGTATGGAGAAAGAAGGGATCTGCATATGATCCTAAGCATACAAGCTCAGCTGTGAAACATGGTGGAGGTTGTGTCATGACCTGGGGTTTCATGACTGCCTCTGGAACAGGCTCAGTCATTTTTATTGATGATGTAGCTCATGATGGTAGAAGCAGAATAAGTGCATGCATCTCTTACATGCCAGTGTTTTCCAGTGTACAGCAAAAACAAATTGGCCTTGCTGTTCCAATATTTTTAGGGGACTGTATCTATTTTCATTCTGAGATAGTGATGGGGTACAGGTGTTTTTCACATAAAAAGTCCAAACTTTCGCTGGTATTTCAAAATGAGGGAAGTCTTGTGTGATGTTTCAATATGTGCAAGTGGATTCTAAACAATTCTGAATCATTGGACAACACACATGTAGAATTATGAACTAAAATTGCTCATGTGTCCTTGTCTGTAGGTGTCGTAGGTTGAAAACACATATGCCTGAAAGGGGACTGTGAAGTGCATTGCATTGAAAGGCAAAATGTGTTTTGCCTGCTTCAAATGGCCATACCTTTCTGCAGTCTCACTTTAAAGGGATTTCACTTGGTTGTTCACACAAAAACAGTTGTGTGAAGAATAGAAAAAACAGCTTGAGAGGTCAAATCCTTTCTACCTCCTCACCTGTACACACTTGGCATAAACAGAACATACTAAGGAATCCACTTCTCAGTTTAGAAAAAAAATAAATATATTTGTCAGATGCAGTACTCACCAATTCTGCTGTCACTGTGGGGATAAGAAATATCAGATAGATGATCTAACAAGTTTTTCTTTTGAAATGTACTGATACCTTAAAACTTCTTGTTCTGTTAAGGCTTTTGTGAATTACAATCTGGGCTTTCTTAGAAAAACTGAACCATTATTTAGGTCTAAATTTTCTCCTTTTACCCAGTCTTTTAAGGTACATCTCAACAAAACTTGGCATGTTATGGGAGTTTTGTTGTATATCTATATACAGTCACTCGTCTGTTACTTAGTTTTATATGAACAGCCCAGGGGCTAGAAAAGTATAAATTAATAGTTTCAATTATTTTATTTTTTTTACTGATTTCCATTATCATGAACTGTGCCTGTTAAATAAATAAATTAAATAAATAAAAAAAGAGAGAAAAGGAAAAAATACATGTTGGCTGCTGAGATGGAGTTGGCACTGCATGCTCTGCTCCAAACCTTTAGTGGGTTTGTTTAAATTATATCCCTTACGAGGGAAAATATGTAGTGGTTGAACTAGAGACCCCCCTCCTCCCAAATCTCTGTCTGCTGTTGTTTACTTTTTTCTATAGCTCTCCATCCATCTTCCAAACCTTCTTCAAAGTCTTTTGGTTTCACTCTTCATGTCTTCCTCCTTATCTTGCACTCATTGTTCATCTCCTGCTTTTATTAAGTTGTTTCCCTCTTTGGTCCCATCACGATCACTGCAGTTGTAATTTGTCCATTCGTAGCCTCTCACTTCTTCATCTCAGCTCTCTACTTTTATGTCTTTATATCAGTCTCCCCCAACTCATTTCCCTCCCCCCTCATCCTCCCCACAGTTATGCTATTTTCTACTGTGTGTGGTGGATGCATTTAACTTGTGGTTGCTTGGGAAGCGATGGCTACATCAATGGCGGGGGTCTGATGAATCGCTACCTTCTCTTAACCACCGCAGAGTCTCTGCTCGCTGATGCAGATTTTCCACTAGGGTGAACCCATCGACTCGGGGTGCCTACTGGGGCGCTCTGCTGCCATGCCCACACCCCCAGGCCACAGCCTGGGCTGGCAGGCACCCACAGAGGCACGCGGCGTCAGCCTGCCTAGCGGACGTCCTTGTTTATGTTTGTCTTGTGTGGTGATGAGTTTCTCACTGTGCAGCAGTGACCATAGCACCAGCCAGCCAGCTCATACCAGGATATGCCCTTGCAGACCCTAGCCAGGCCCTGTGGGCTGTCAGTAGCTTTTTCCTATGAGAACTGCTCAGAGGTTGACTGTAACTACAGGTCCACATACTGAGGCCACATACTCAAGAGACCATATACTGCGTGGTTATTATTTATTGCCTTTAGTTTACCAAAGTATGCCATAAATACACTCACTAGCCACTTTATAAGATACACCTTGGCAGTGCCAGCTTGGACCCCTTTTTCCCTCAGAACTACCTTAATTGTTCATGACATAGATTTACCAAGGTGCTGGAATCATTTCTCAGAGATTTTGGTCCATATTGACATGATAGCATCACACAGTTGCTGCAGATTTGCCAGCTGCATGTCACAGCAGAAATGGAGACTCATCAGACCAGGCAGTGTTTTTCCAATCTTCTGTTGTCCAATTTTGGTGAGCCCCTGTGATACGTAGCCTCACTTTGCTGTTTACTGTTTACAGTTTACTGGCACCCGGGGTGGTCTTTTGCTGCTGTAACCCATCTGCTGCAAGGTTCAGTGTGTTTTGCATTCAGAGATGCGCTTCTGCATATCTTGGTTGTAACAAGTAATTATTGGAGTAACTGTTGCCTTCAAATCAGCTCTAAGCAGTCTGGTGATTTACCTCAGACCTCTGGCATCAGCGAGGCATTTTTGAAGAAGATGAAGATGGCTGTGTGGGAAAATCCCAGTATATCAGTAGTTTCTGAACTACTCAGACCAGCTCACTTGGGATCAACAACTACACTACATTCAGAGTCACTTAAATCAACTTTCTTCCCCATTCTGAAGCTTAGATGCTTGCAAGTTCTCTTGATCATGTCTACATGCCTAATTGCATTGAGCCGCTGCCATTTGTTTTGGCTGATTGACTCCTTGTTAATACAAATACTTAAGTAGGTATGTCTAGTGAAATGGGTGGTGAGTGCGCATAGAGGTTTACTTCAGTCTAGCCAGAAAATCAACATCAGTGCACTTTAAACTCACCATTTAGTCCATTTGAATTCTGCTTTTACTTATTTACATCTTTCTTAAAGCTGTTTTTATTTTCTTGCACTTCTTTTCGTTTTTTGACTTACACAGCATTATAGCTCCTTTTGCACCCTTAAGAGATAATCTCTTTGAATTTGGTCTTTGTTTGATTTACGTTATGATGGGGAATTTTGACTGGGTAAGGAGCCATTGTTGGCGTACTTCATAAACAACAGCAGACTGAATATAATATGTAATTGTCTGTATATGTATATTGATTATATGTTGAACTTTAAAGCAATGCAGTCAGTGTTACGGTATGTTCATCATCAGCAGGCTCTACCTTGTTAATAAATGTGGTTTATGTCAAACATGTTGCGTGCTGCAATCAAATGTTACCAGTTTATATAAAAGAAAAATGTGTTTGTATAAAGAGGCTTATAACATTGTTGACTTCAGCTCTATTAGAAGGATATGTTTACATGTGTTTGTCCTTGTTAAATCCTGAATAATCAGGATATGTAAACCTCTGATTACCACACAACAGCCTTTAAAAACCAGCCTCATCCTGGTCTGCTATTCATTCACCATGTCACTGCTAATCAGCACCCTGACACCTGTGACTATCCAGACCCTCACTACAGACAGGATTAACAGAGCAACATTTTTGAGTGTAATGACCCACTCTGAAATGCGTCCTTCCCTCTGAGTGTTATTCATTGTTAGAAACAAACAGGTGTTTGTTGCCTGGAAGTTGGCCCAGTCAAGGGTCAGAGTTCAGGTGGCCTTAGCCCTGTGGCAACAGAATCATTTGAGATGACCATTATGTTCTGCCAGTAAGCATTTATGTTTGGCCTGGAAGTGGATGTGTTTGGAGCAGATGGAATTAGTGTGACTAATATGGATTACTGAAGTCAACCTTTGTGCCAGAAGATATTAGGGTGGCGCTCTCTGTGTGCTAAGTTCACACACACATACACGTACAGTTTGAGTTTTAACTGTTCAGCAAATTTCTAGGTGGTTACCAGAATAAAAGCCCTGTATGAATTAATGGTTGAATGTAGTCTATAGCAGGTTGAGTGGTAAGCAACACAAGAAAAACCCTATATATAAATGCCAGGCAGTTCAGTTCCATTCCACCTTAACCATCATCCTTATAAACAATGTGGTTTTGTATAATGTTTACAAATTGATCCTGAAAGCTTGAAAATTTACTTGCTTCATTGAATTTACTTAACATTTAGGGAGGGGCTCCATACTTTAAGAGCTGCATGTAAATCATGCTGTTTGACACAAACACAGTGAGTGCTTCGAGTGATGAAAAGGATTATAACGCATAATCTGTTACTGCTGTGACCCTCCACCCACGTGCCCACACAGTGCTGAAAATTTTTATTCTAATTTGAATAACATATTCCAAACATTTATGTGCCAGCTGTTACTTCGCCCTGCACTGATACTGATAAAGTTAATGAACTGATTGGAATTTAACTTTTCTTTTCACTCGTCTGTAATATGCCCACCCACGTTTTAGCATAGCTTGGCTCGGTTTGAGATTACACAGGAGCTTCAGCTACAAACAATGTGGAATCTGCAGATGTGTATACATAGCACGGCTGTGATGCAAGTAAAGTTTGAAAGTTAGGCAGGATGTGTACACAGCAGTTTTTGATGAATGTCTGCTGGTGTCACTAGGGTTATGTATCAGAGGCCCAAATACTTGACCCCAAGGCTCTGAGAGCTGGATACCTGTCACTGTGCTGCTCTATAGACATCACACTTTGTCTTTGTGTCAATCCTGCAGGTGTTGATACACATTTTAAATGTTATGATAATTGATATGATATGTTTCTGCATATCTGGGAATGGATCATATGAGAGAGAGAAAAAAGACTAGAGGATGTTTTCTAAGTCAAACCACCCACTGTTTGTGCTCGATCCTTTTCCTCCTGTTGAAATGAGAAATGTGTAAATACATGAGCGATTGTGTACTGTCCTTATTTAATTGTTGATTTGGGGGATTCAGTTTGCAATTTTGGTTCTGTTCATGTCAAATAACTCCCAGGCTCAGTTCAAAATCAGTTCCATGCATGCTGCAGATGTCTCACATGGCTCTTATTAAATATTTAGATCATGATTTAAAAGCTTTAGTTTAGTTTTTATTGATTTTTTAGCCATAGGTACAGTTTCCCAGCAGCAGGGACATGCTGCATTTAATAGCCTTGGATAAGACTTAGCAAAAGCATACTTGACCTAGACTTTATCTATTACATTTTATTTTTAAAGCATATCACAAACAATTGTAGATCACAACTTCAGCCACATCTGACATTTAAATCTTTGTTTATACCATATGTTTCTAATGCTCAGTCAGTGAAGCTGTGCTTCTGGTGAGACACGCGAGTACTATTGTTTTAATCAGCACTGGGGACTTCGCAGGCAGGAGATCCTTTACTGCTGGTGACCCCCACTTTCATTGGGATACATCTGTGACCCCTTTTAGTGGCTAAGTGAGACTTTCCGTAACTTCATGAGATCCTAGACACAATTGTCTTTTTTTTAATCTGTGAATGTGCCCAATCATGTAGGATTGAATACTGATTTTTTCCTTTGTACTAGGTATTAGGTCTCAATGACTGTTTAAATAGATGCTTGATTAGAAATTGAAACTAGACGTGATGCCTTTCGCCCGCAAAAGACACTTGATATCTCCCAGATCAGAGCCAACGCCCTTGTGGGATAACCTGGATCAGATCTGGGTAAACTTAAGAAGCAAGCTGACATGCCAAAAAGGTCTGATTTTTTTTCCTTCGTGGTTACTGTACATTACATGTAGTGCATTAGAAGCTGGAAAAAGAGCATGAAATGTGGAGAAAAATCCTGTTTTACTTCTGGATCAGATCCAGATTAATTTTATGTATATATCTTTTGTGGACTTGGACTTTGTCCATGACATGACTGATGCGGCTCACATTCTATCACAAATCACGGATTAATGCCATGTGTGAAGTGCAGAAAAAGTGATAAGTTTCCTTTCATTATTAAAATATTTATTATTAAAATCAATTCAGAAGTAGAGGAGGTTCCCAAACATTCATATCAAGGACATATTAATCTCATTCACCACCAAATGAATGCGCTTGAGTTCAGGTGTATTTTAACTACAAGGTCAGAGTAACGATGGCCATAAAAAGCATGAAAATATGATCATGACCTTTAAGATCAATGCCTTCTAACAGGATACAAGTGGTGTGCACTACCAGCACTTTTAGCATATCCTAGAGCTGCATCACCTCCAAAATGTAATGGTTTGGTATTTATACAACATCCCACTCATCCAAAAATATCATTAAAATCTGTTCAGAACTTTTTAGGTTATTTTACACACAGAAAAACCTGACAAATAGAAAACTAGAAGCACTTGAAGAGCGCAAACCTCGGCCAATGCCAGAGCCCCCCATGATACCGTAACACCTGAAAGCAATAGTACCGCAGTTGTTTGACCTATATAATGTGATTTCTTGAGCATGAAAACTTATCTCCAGCACATGGATTTACACTTACCATTATTATTTAAAAAGGTATTCAAGAAAAACTTATTTATTGACAGTTTTCTTCAATATCTAGCTCCAGAATTATGCCAAATTTAATGGTTTGTTACTTGTACCACACCCCACCCCTCATAAAAATGTCATTATAAAATCCATTTTTACCTTCTTACCTTCTTTTGCACATAGACAAATGAACCAACCAACACTTGGCAAAAACATTACCTCTTTGGCAGAGGTAATAACTGGATGTATGTTAATATCAATGCTATATACTCATATACCAGTCTTCAGTCTTCAGCAATTTTACCTGGTATTTTAAGTCCTCCTGCACCCTTTTCACCCTCTGTGAACTTCTTGCCATTTGCTGCAACCTCCTCTTATTAATACCATATTACTCATTTGCTTATGGTTTTCTAAATAAATAAAATCCCCCACCCACAGTCTCCTCCATTCCATTCCACACTTGGGTTGCTTTCTAGAGGTGACAGGCCATACATGTTAAATGCTCACTGCTGCCTGTTGGACACACATACGTGCACATACTCAGTAGCTCCTCAACTCCCCTCCCATACCTCTCATCAGTACATTTCCAAAGACGGATAAACTTATCTGTGCTTGCGGCCCTGCATGGACTCAGCCAGAAACAGCACACCATCCCCTCACATTACATCAGTGCTCCACCTATTTAATTTCCTCTAATTCTTTCCATCTTCTGCTTTTTATTTTTATAGAATTTGTTGGATCATCACTCTCTATTTCTGGTTTTCCCATTTCAGTTTAGATTTTGCTTCAAGTCTTTCGGGACCTTGCTAGCTCGTGAAAACCACTCTGATGATTGGTCTGCCAAAGACCAGAGATACATAAAATGCTTGAATGAAGCAAATAATGAATTTGAGAAGATTAATGATTTAAAAATAATCTGTTTTAAAATGGTTGAATCAATTAATTTAAAAAATAAGTACATCTTGTTAACATAGAGTCATTTGAAAAAGAAAGTCTTCAAAGGACTCTATGCAGTTCTTTGAAGAACTGAGTGTACCCCATGATTCAGTGGCGTGTAGACTACTTTTAGCAGCAATTACTTGAAGCAATCATTTTCTTTTGGACTTTGACTGATTGATTCTTTTCTTTTTCAGCCATTCTGTTGACGCTACAATATTTTGATATGCAGAGGAGTTTCTAGTTGACTCAATGGCTGCAAGGTGTACAGGTCCTGTGGCCGCACTGTGCTTGACAGCTGGTATGAGGTGTTTGTGTTAATATGCTGTGTTGGAGAAGAGGAAGACCACAGAGAAGATTCATGGATGTAGTGAAGGAGGACATGCAGAGGGTTGGTGTGAGGGAAGAGGATGCAAGGGATAGGGTGAGATGGAGGTAGATGATCCGCTGTGGCGACCCCTAACGGGAACAGCCGAAAGAAAAAAGAAGTTTAGATTTCACTAAAGGTGGCTCTGTGCATCATGGCCAATCATCTCCTCCTTAGTCTAAAAAAAAAAAAACATTGTTTCAGAAATCTTGTGGTATGTTCAGATGCAACTTTGTAAAGCTGTGTCATGCTGTCCTGTTCTTTTATAGAGAAGAGGCTTTCTCCTGGCACCCTTTTAATTTCTATGAAAACTTTTTTTCTCTTGTCTGTAGCCACTGAAAGGCTTTTGACTGTAATGGGGACTGTAATATTAAAGATGAACATCATTTTGTTTTTAGTAAGACCTAAAATAGTGGTTAAGACCATAAACTCATCAGAAAAATCTTAACTGATGTTACAGTTCAAGTTAGTCATTTTCTTATAGACGTCTATGAAGTTGGACTTGTATTTGAAACCAGAGCTGTTAATTCCCAACTGGCAATTAAAAAGAATGCACTTTAGGTGATCCACATAAGCCTCACTTTTTATGCCCAGAAAGTATATTGATCTTTTATATAGAGTCTAACCAGGTTTCTCTCTGAGCACATGGAACTGGACAGTTTACTAAACTGATATCTGAACCAGAAGCATCCTCAGACCTGCTTCCAAATACACCCCTGGGGGCCCCAAGACATGAAAGTGGCCCCAGGATGCTTATATTGTTTATTCCACAGGCCAGATATGCATAGAATCATATTTAAGCAAATTTAGAACCCCCATTGTACGTTACTTGCCAGCCTGCATTTTCCATTCCCAGTAAAAATGATATGGAGGGTGAGTCTGTATTCTCCTGAGAGAAGAGATGATGACTGAAAGAGACACAAATGACAAGCCTAGCATGGAAGAAAATATCTGCACTCGGGAAATCAGACTGCCATTTGTTTTTATATCTTATAATTCACTGAAAAGCACGTGAAATGAATTGCATGTGTGCCTGTTAATGTACTTTGCCAAAAACAAACCAAAGTCAAATTCTTCCTTTTCTTTCTTTTTCTGTCTTTTCTTTTTCTCTTCTCTCTCTCTTCTTTCCTTTCTCACTGCTTTTTGCCAGAGCAGCATCTAGGCCATCTGCTGGCACAGGCGGGCAGCAGTATGGCATTAGAGAAACCAGTGGCACACCACCCTTCATCTGTTATTAGTACTTTTCAGAAAGATTTAGAGGGAATGTGGAATGTGGGGCACGAGAGTTAGAGCATACTGTAGGGGACCATGTAGAGGGCCAGAAACTGGAGCTGGAGAACCTGATTCCAAAAACAAAGTGGTTGTGTGTTTTCTCTGCTCAGCTTTTCTTTTGCTTTTCTTTTGCTTACTTTTTCTTGCCACAGTTTTATTTTGTAGCACATAGCAAAGAAAAAAACTGAATACAGCTCAACAATAAAAAGGATCTACCTCCTCAGTTAATAAAAAACATGATTTGTGTAACAGTAAATTTGATCAAAGCAGTAACCTTTTTGCATCCTTTGAATCAGCGTAGTTGTTTGTATACTGGAGGATATCATTTAGTTATTTATTTGCCATCTTATGATTTTTGTGAAATTATTTCATTTCCATAGCTGCTGACTGTGAATAATTTAGACTGATGTTGGAGAGATGGGTTGAGGTTACTGGGAGGTCAGCTGTGCTATGCGGGCAGTAGGGCTATTTGGAAAATGGAAAACTGAGAGGGAAAGAGAAGGGTGAAAAGACAGAAAAGGTCAATTGAATTAAAGATTTTTAAGTGTCGAGGAAATCCAAATGCTGCTTGCAGCCACATGACCGTGGGCTTCAACATATTGTTATTGGCTGCCTCCTCTTAACCTTGAATGTGGAAACTAATTAGAAACAAAAAATAGAGTGTGAGAAAAAGAAAGGCCAGGAAGATGAATGGGGGACCGAAAAAGCTAATTCCATGTGTATTTTTTGTGTGATAATTGTGGAAAGTGTCCCTTGAAACTGCAATGGGGACCACTGGGCAGGGCAGGCTGAAAGTGAGTGTCAAAATTGGCTCCTATCCAGGAACCAGATTTCTTTTAAAGCCAGGGGGGAAAAAAAGGAGAACTGTTCTATAGTAGAAAAGGAGAGAATACACACACCCACTTGCACACAAACTCGCTTTGTTCTACCTCTTCTTATACGTCCTATCTGTCTTCATGCCTTGATCCACTGTATTGTTCACATATATATTATAAAATTCTTTTTATTTTACATTTTTGCCAAATGAAAAGATCAAAGAACGTTAACCCACTCATCTTCAAAAAAATGTGTGTGTAAAATAGTATTGATGAACATCGAAGATCTCAGGAACCATGGCAATTAAAACCACTTCAGAGGGATAAAAAATATTTAAACCTTTTGACCTGTGGGTAGGTGCATTATTTCCTATTTTTTTCACCAGGAAATTTGTTTGAGCAAATTGATATAATCATGCCTGCATGACTGGAGTGGTGCTGTTTTATGTGTTTGTGATGTTAGCGTGGGACCTTGCACAACAGCTCCCAGCTAAGGGCCAGCATGCTTTCTTTTGTGGGTGTGGGAGTGTGTGTGTGTGCATCTTGCATCAATCCACCTACAAGCATCCTACCTATAAAACACATGGGTGGTCAGTCTGTTTATTGTATGGGTTAGCAAACAATGCTCACTTATTTGGCTCAGAACAGTGAGTCATTCCTAATGTTTAAATCCATTTATTACCTTCCTCTGAGTGTTTTCAATCATAATCTTTATTTCCATTTTGCCTTCAGCACACTGCTGGCAAGGAAGAATTGCAGGACCTCTCGTGTAATGAAAGCACACATTAAACAGTCTTATAAATGTTGTTTTGGGTAGTGGTGCACTGTTGGATTCAGCAACGAGAATCTAATGCTTTGTAGAATACTTATACACAATTGAACACTGTTTAGTTTAGGGATGCACCGATCTTAATGTTTCCAATTGCAATCTAATACAGATACCTTGGCTTGAGATGCCAATACTGAATACAAATGCTGCAATCCTCACTGTGAGGACGAGACTGGGAATTATTTTTGTATTTTTAAAGCAACATCAGGCTCGACTTAAACACGGCTTTCCTAAGTTTACAAAATAATATGTAGCATATAAATACATTCATGGATATAAAATTACTGACCTGGTATTTACTAGTAAGATAATAAATGATAATAGGATCAACATAAAGAAGTTAAAGTACAGAAATCACCTAATTAATTTACGCTAGTCATATTTCAGCTCAGTGTGAGAATCATAGGCTACTGCGTATTGCTGTTATTTACACTCGCACTATTTTCTCCTTTCTTCATCTCAGTCTGAGTGCATCTTCTTTGATTGATCCCACACACACACATACACACACACATCAACACAGAATCAGAATACTTTAATAATGAGTGGATGTTACAAGAGACAAATGAAGTTATGTTATGTTGGCTTAAATGTAGTTCAGGCTTAAAAACTAATGTCATACAGTAGCAAATCATACAGTAAAGTGAAAAATAACTGTGCAGTCCTGTGAAAAACTAAGTACAGCCTTCTTGCTTCCATAGAAATTAAGAGCGCAAGTAGCAGTCAGGTGATACTAATTAAGTGTAATCAGCCAGTGTGACCACCTCTATAAAGGCAGAGGTTTTGGCATATTTCTGGTCTGGAACATTCAGGTGTGTGTTAACGCAATCCCACAACCTTTCCAGGAGTGAAGACAGCTGCACAGCATTAAGAGTCGTACACACCACTAATGTTGATGTATTGATTTACTTTATTTAGTTAATTGCTGAGTCCTAGCTTGACATCAGCATTCACTTAATAGAGGGCTCTCAAACCCATGGCTCTGGAGCCACACGTAGCTCTTTTGCCCATCTCCAGTGGCTTCCTGAAGCTTTGACAAAAAACTAGATGAGTATGGAAATAACGAATTTGGGTTTTTTTTAAAATTCATAATCACTTTAAGTGATTTCTCCATTACTTGACCATTACATAAGTAGATAGTCCTGAGTATCCGTAGCCATGGATTCCAAATCCAAAATAACGAACGTTGCATGATCTCTGGATGGATTAGAAACTGGTCTATCTATTTTACTATTATCTACAGTTTTTATTTATTACCAAATTAGGGTACTTTTAATTGGGTTCTTTTGCATAGGAAGCCTCAAAATGGTGATTAAAGTAGGCCTATACATGCCAATGTTTTTGGTAATAAACGTAAGTAAAAAAAAAAAAAAAATTTTTATTATTTTATTTTTATAATTTCATTTTCTTAGTAATGTTGATATTTTTAATAGACTGCGTCACCTTTATTATAAAGGCTCAAATATCATTGTGGCTCCTTACATTTTCTTTGTCAAAAATTTCTCCAAATGGCTTTTTTAATAGAAAAGGTTGCCAACCCCTGATATAATACCACAGTCTCTCAATGCAACTAGCATTTCTTCACTTCTCTTTCCTGAACTCGCTGGTTTCCCTAAGTTGGATACTGCAAAAACATACTCCTGGGACTGTTTTATTTTTGGATATTCATTTAATGATATCACTTTTTTCCACTTGTACAAATATGTTCACAGAATTAAAAAAAAACAAAACAAAAACCAAATAACAACAATGAGTTTCCCAAAATCAACAGGGAAAAATTAACAGTCACATCGAAAATACTTTAGGTTATCTTCAATGTATTCTATTTTACAAACAAATATTCCAGTTTCATCACAATTGTGGATTCTCAAGGCGCTTTAGTTAGTATGGCATTGTTAACTGTACATGGAAAATACTGTAGTTAAGTTTACAGACACTCACAGAAGTATCTTTGGTGTGTTTGCCTTTACGTGGAGTTGTTTGGTGCTTAAGTACCCCCTTAGGTATGTGGGCACATAAAGGGGTTCACTGATAGTAACTTGACATTTGCAGGTGTTTGCACAAGACAGAACATGTACTTGCATTATCGCTGAAGATGAGAGACCTACGTGCACACATGCATACACACACATACACACTTTATATCTCCACAACTACCGCACCCATCCCCCTTCCTCCATACCTCCCATGTTGAAGAAATCTTAAATTGATTTGCATCTTAGCACTGTGTAATAACAGGCATCCAGTGGACCTCTGCAAATCTCATTTTCCTCTACATAACGATATAAACACTGAAGTTAGCTGCATTGTGGCCCATGCCTTTCCATACTCTGGTTAGGTACAAATGAGTAAAACTGGGGCCCTGCTTGTCAAAGAGAAATTGTGCATAGCGTTACATGAAGCAGGCTATTCTTATCCAAGGGAAATACAATACACATCCACTGTTTGTTTTCCTTGTTTTCAGCCAGGCCAATTAGTATGTTTTAAGTGTATTTTGGTTGAGGGATAACACATATAAGCCATAAATAAAGTTTCAGAGGTTCTCTTTTTCTGTGGTATATTCAAGTGTTTACTATAATTACAACAGGTTCTAAAATGGTTGGCAATCTGTGTACTTAACATTGAAACAGAAGGGGTTGTGTCAGCTGCTTCCCTCTGTACCTTTTATAATCCTGCTTACCTTCTCCCTTTGTGGCAGCAAAGCAGGGTGAGGGCTTCAGTATAGAGAGGGGGGATTTAGACTTGACTCTGTCCAGACTCACATCTACTTAGACTGTCTGACATTCTAGGGGCAAAGCTCTTTGATTGACTTTACTGGTACCAAATGAGTTTTAATCTTCAAAGATTTTAATCTGCTGTTTTGTCTGTTAGTCACAAGAGGTGGGGAGGAGGGTACTAAGGGCTGTTAACAGTCACAATGTTGCACAATTTAAAAAAGAAAAACAGACACAGATATAAAAAACAAACATACATAACAAAACTTTTGAGCCAAATAAAGCAATACAAGCATCAGTTTTTTCTTTGCACAACTTCATCTAGTGTCTTAAAGGTCATTCACAGCAAGCACTGATCCCGTTGGGGTAGTACTGAAGAGTTCCAAGTCTCAGCAAAAACAATTGCTCAGCATGTTTTAGTTGGGATGTTGTGATGGGGAAAGGCAGCACAGCCCCATTTCAGTTCACACCCCTTTATGAGCAGATAAAGGAGAACATGAGGTGATTGTGTCCCTTAAACCTGTGATTCAGCCATTGACAAAAAAACCATCAGTCCCAGCATCACTCCACAGGGGCTGATTGCAAATATTATTGAAGCAGGATGTAACATGTAAATGGAGTGAAATGCACATTTGATGCTATTTGGAGTACAAAAATGTTCTTGGATTCATTTAATGTCTGCTTAAACAAACTAAGAGATAACCAGGATGATGAATATATGTCCAGGGTCCTCTTTCCTGGTTGGTAAATTCATACTTTGTTGTCCACTTTCACAATGACAGTAGCTGCTCTTTTTATTTCACTTTGGAGGGCAAAGCTGAAGATTTAAAAATCCTCCTGTAGATCTGAATAGCAAAAGCCAGTTGTCAAAAGTAGGAAGGCTTATGTGAAGACATGTTGTTATTCGATGTATAATGATCTTGTAGTAGCAAAACCTCATATTCCAGATTTCCATTCTGAACAGCTGGTTCGGGGATCATAAGCTGTGACTGTTTTTGAGGCAATGCCTCATTTTCTAAGCCAGCTTTAACTCCATCCAACTCCAGTTGGGAGGGCTGACAGTCCAAGTCCAGGTGGCCCTCAGCCCTCTTCCTGTGAAGGTAGCATACCACTCCCACTGCTACTGCTATCAGTACCAGCAGTAGCAAGATTGCAATTGCAGGCACCAACATCGTGGTTAGCTTGGGATCCTCGTGCACTGCAGAGAGCTTGGTGCTATCAGGGGCTGTGTGGGCCTCAGTGCAGACACTGTCTACTCCACTAGGGGCACCTAATGGACTAGCACACACAGAGTAGGTGGAGTTAGGATTCAGGCCTCTAAGGGTGTACTCCAGGAAGTATGCTGGGAGGCTGAGCTGAATTGGTCTGTGGTCTGGCCCAGAGAGATTGCGGTAGGTTAGGCGGATTGCATGGATATAAGGTCGCATTTTAATGTAGCGGTGAAGGTCCAGCTTGATAGAGGTTGTGGTTTCCAGAAGTGAGCTGATGTCGGGTGGGTCTGCAATGACAGTTGGAATATGGGGCTCTGCTTCAGGTGGTGAAGGCAGGTTTTTGTTTTCACAGTACATGCCATAGGTACCATGTAGACAGGTACACTTTACCTGACCATGCTGGTCTAAACGACAAGTGCCACCATTCAGACAAGTGTGAGGGGGACAGAAATGCAGGTCTTGATCAATGCTGCTGCTACTACTAGGGGATGCAGGAACTGGGGGTTGGGGAGAGCCTCCCTCTTTGTCAGTGGGGTTGACACTGGCCCTAGGGGCGGGAATCCCCCTAGTAGTTGTTAGAAAGGTAGTGACAAGAGCAGGTTGGGTAGTAGTTGTTTTGGTAGTACTTGTGGTGACTGTAGTTGTGGTAGGACAGCCAAAATCTTTGTGATCCAGCCTTTCTAATACCTTTCCAGCATTGATAGGTGGGAAATGGCAACGGGTCTCCTCTGTTTTGTCCAGGGTGATGCTCTGGGCTCTAAGCCATCTTGGGAACCATGCTAAGTTGCAGAGGCAGTTGAAGGGATTTTGTGCAACTGTGAGCCTATTAAGATAGGGGAATAGTTGGGAGAACTCTTCAGGGAGGCCCTGTAAACTGAGGCTGCTTATGTCCAACTCCTGCAGCTCCCTAAGGTTCTGCAGGTCCTGCACCTTAAGAGGGCCCATGGGGTTTCCGGCCAGGCTGAGGTGACTCAGCCCTGGGGTCTCTTTGAGCACTGAGGGAAAAGTCTTGAGTTTGTTTCCTGAGATGTCCAGTTCATGGAGATTCTTGAGAGAACTTATAAGCTCCTTATTTAGACTGTTGAGTCCAACACCCCCCAATTTAAGTGACTCCAGTTTTGGGGTTTGAAGGTCTGAAGGATTTAAGGTGGGTAAATCATTAAAACGCAAGTCCAACAGCCGTAGGTGGGGCATTGAGAGGGCAGGCAGGGATGTCAACCTGTTACCCTGCAGTTTGAGTTCAATCAGGTGCTCCAAGCCATTAAAGGCTGCAGGATGGATTGTCTGGATGTGATTACTGTACAGATAAAGGCGCTCAAGCAGTTTCATACCATGGAAGCATTCCTGTGAAATGTGGCTAATCTGGTTGGCAGATAAATCCAGGTTTCGCAAAGAAGTCAGAGGTTCAAACACGTGATCAGGAAGATAGGTCAGTTTGTTTTGGCTGAGATCCAGCATTTCCAGGTTCTCTAACGCATCAAAGTCCTCAGTTGTCATGCCTTCAATTCCATTGGCAAACAGGTAGAGGTTTTTTACGGATGGGTCCACTCCCTTGGGAATGGTAGAGGAGCGTCTTTGAGAACAAAAAATAGTCTCTGAAGTGGGACAGGAACAATTGTTTGGGCAGTTGCTGGAGAAGACACCGTCAGGAAGGATGAGGAGAAGCAGGAAAGGCATCAAAGGAGTATCAAAGATCTTCATGGTGATGGCTCTCTCTCTCTCCATGCTCAGCCTGAAAAAAGATGACATCAGAACTCTTAATTAATGGCATAATTATTCATGGTATTATAAAATAAATACTAACTGTAAATGGGATATAACAGTAGTACATACAGTTGAAACCAGAAGTTTATATACACTGCGTAAAAAGACAAAAAAAAATTTTCGCTGTTTGAAATTAAATCAGACTAAACTTGTCCTGTTTAAGGTCAGTTAGAATTGCCAAAATGATTTCTATTTGCTAAATGCTGCAATAAAGAGAGCAAGAATATTTTAGAGAGATTTTTATTACTTTCTTCAAAGTCAGAAGTTTACATACATTTCCTTAGTATTTGGTAGCACTGCCTTTAAACTCTGTGACTTGGATCAAGCATTTTGGGTGTCCTTCCACAAGCTTCTCACAATAGTTTGCTGGAATTCTGGTCCATTCCTCCTCACAGAACTGGTGTAGCTGAGTCAAGTTTGTAGGCTGCCTTGCTCACACACATCTTTTCAATTCTGCCCACAAATTTTCTATGGGATTGAGACTGGGGCTTTGTGATGGCCGCTCCAAAACATTGACTTTGTTGTCCTTAAGCCACTTTGTGACTATTTTAGTGGTATACTTACTGCAAACTGTAATCTGTCTTTTTTATGTTGCTTTTGGAGTAATGGCTTCTTCCTGGCTGAGTGGTCTTTTAGCCCATGTTGGTACAGGACTTGTTTGACTGTGGATAATGACACACTCTTATCAGCCTCAGCCATCATCTTTACCAGGTCTTTAGCTTTGGTTCTGGGGTTCATTTGCACGTTTCAGACCAAAATACGTTCATCTCTGGGACAGAGAACCCTTCTCCTTTCAGAGCAGTTTGATGGCTGGACATTCCCATGTTGTTTATACTTGTGGATAATTGTTTGAACAGATGAACATGGCACCTTCAAGCATCTGGAAATTGCACCCAAGGATGAACCAGTTTTGTGGAGCTCCACAGTTCTCTTCCTGATATCTTGGCTGATTTCTTTTGATTTTCATATAATGTTAAACAAGAAAATAGTGTGCTTGAATGTTGCCTTAAAATACATACACAGGTGTGCCTCCAATTAACTCAAATGTTGTCAGTTAACCTATCAGGAGCTTCCAAAGCCATGTCATCATCTGGACTTTCCCACATTGTTTAAAGGCATAGTAATCTTTGTGTATGTAAACTTCTGACTTTGAAGAAATTAATTTAAAAAATCTCTAAAATATTCTTTCTCTCATTAATCCAACATTCCAGAAATAATTTTGGCAATCCTAACTGACCTAACACAGGAGAAGTTTAGTCTGATTTAATTTCAGACAGTGAGAAAAAAATGGTTGTCTTTTTATACAGTGTATGTAAACTTCTGGTTAGTAACCTCTTCTGTATCAGTCAAGTTAACAGTGACATGTATTAAGGCACATCTATCTGGTGCATTGAAAAATTCTGTAACAGGTACAGCATAATACAGAATTTCTTTAACAAACAATGTGACAGGTCAGTTTCAGCCGGTTAGTGATTCACAGCTTGTTCTTTGCCGCATTTCATGACAGAAGATCACCATCAAAGGATTAACTATATATAGCCAGTGATCAAAGGTGGCCAAACAATAGGGCTGTGGCCATGACTTCAGTCTTCAGAGTCAGATGCCATACTCTGTGAAAAGTTGACATAGTGGCACCCTGCCGTGGTTTTCTGATTAAAAGAGATCCTCTCTGTAACAGTTTGTGTAGTAGATCTATACAATGATGCCACAGTTTTACATTGGGATCCAGGCAGCCTACCTTGTAGCATACTCTCTGTGGTACAAGTGGGATCAAGTGAAAGCAAAGAGCAACACAGTATTTTTTCTGTTTCTCAAGAGCCGGATTAACCTATGCTCTAATCTCTCCAGTTTCATATGACTATAACATGTCAGCTGCATGTGGCTGTATGTATGATGTATGCCACCATTCACCTAGCAGAGCATCTTTGGATGATTGACTTCATGGCATTCTAATCTTGTGAAGAACTGTTGACTTGACCATAGACATAATGTAAATGACACACACGTTCCATGCTGCCGGCCTCCCACTGATATTTGTCGAAGAAATGTCTCTAACTCAGTTGGAAAGATGACTAATACTGATGAATAGATCATCAAAAAGATATGTTACTGTGATTTAAACTCACTTCCCCTGAGCCCAAGCCTTAACAAAACAAATGCACTGGTGGTGTCAACACAGTACATAAAAGAACTCAAAGAAGACGAAGGGTATGAAAAGGAGAGGCAGAGAGTAATGAAGGGAGACAAAGAAGAAACTAGTTGCAGATACAGTGGTGCAGTGGTCAGCACTGTCACCTCACAGCAAGGATTCCTGGGTTCAAGTCCACCAGCAGGTTGGGCTTTTTTGTGTGGCGTTTGCATGTTCTCACTATGACTGTGTAGATTCTCTCCAGGTACTCCGGGTGCCTCCCACAGTCTAAATACAGCCTTGTTAGGTTAATTGGCTGATTTTTAAAAACTTTTACAATACAAGTTCTTTGATTTCACAATAAGTTTAATGACTATAGCCAAGGATAGTAAATAGGTGATATCTCCAAAACCTACCCTCCGAACATTTATAATAAACTGTATTTAAATACATTGTCTGGCAACCTGGATCTTTGAAGAAGTGTATTTTAGGGCTTTAAATGCTGCAGTTGTTGTTGGTACTGTACAAATACCTGAATAAGCCAAGTATGTGCGACTTTTACACAGCTGAAGCAAACGTTGCCAAAAGTTGTTTTTTTCCTCCTAATTTTGTTCTAATAAGTTTTTTTGTTCTTCATTCCCTTGTCTTTCTTGGCACTCAGTTCCTTTTCTCCAAAGTTACACGTTAATGTAATGTAATGTTAATTTGAAAAAAAAAATTTTTAATTAAATAAAATCACCTGCGGTACAGTTTCAACATGTGTTTCAGTTGTACTATTTACCATTAACTATACAGTTTAGAAGTTTTTCATTTGACCTTTTAGGCAACATCCAGACTTTTTTGGAAACAAGATTGTATCATGATAGACATACAGGCATTAACAAGTTTGTACAGGAATGATTCTATGTCTGTTTTTGTTTAATGCTTAATTTAATTCAGATTAAACAATGGATAGATTGGTTCTTGTTCTGAGCACAAGAAAAAGCTCTCATAGTGTCAGGTTTACTAAAGAAAATCAGATGTTGCTGTTGTCTTCTTTCAGTGGCGCATACAACAGGTGTCAAAACCACTTTGTTGGTCCTGTTAATCCAAATTGTAACTTTTGGCTCAGCACATGCTACAGAGGCAAAAGATTAAATAATTCAAACTTTTTCAAGTTCACTTCTTTCTTTTCACTTTTTAATAAAACAACAACAACAAAAAATGTATCCAATGTCAGAGCTTGGAGAGGGGATCAAGGCTGCATCAGTGAGCCAGAGGAAGGGCGAGTATCATCTCATCACACCACAGCTATGCCATTTATTTTCCTTTCCTTTCAGCATACTTTTCTTTCCGCTCCTCCTCGAAATTGCAAACTCCTTGGAAAGATTCCCCGATCTCTTATTTTCCTTCTCCAGTGTGTAAACTAAAAGCAACCATGGCATACATTTAAACTCCCCCTGCCAACTCTTTCAGACAAGGCAGAACTGTTGTTGTGTCCAGCCAAATGTTACTGAAATGAACCTGCTCAAACCTTAGGGCTTGATTACGTTAAACAGCTTACTATTTTTCAGAGTCGGCACCTGCTAACTGCATGGAAACACTGCCCAATTTTGCCAGCCATGCAGAAAGTTAGATCCCCTTTGTGTTGCAACTGTAGGTGGAAAATCTTGTCTGGAACGTAATGATAACATCTGATGGCATTAACTCGCTGGTGGCTGTAGCTAAATACACACAGTGGCTTTGGGGAATTCACTGAAACAGGTGATATGTACAGAGCTGCAAATGGTCGTGTCTCACTGACTGGGATGAAGTCCAGAGTAAGAGCACTGTATTTGCTTCTGTCAGAAATAAATGTCTAAATTGTATTTATCAACAAAAACTTGAGTCATACATTCACAGACTAGAAATAGTCTTTGGAAGTGGGTTTCATTGCAGGACTCAGAAATTCTGGATGTTTGGATGGAAGAGGGAAAAGAAAGTGTGGCTGCCGTGCTGCGTATGTGTATAGAAGAAGGGAAAAGAAAAGGATTTGGAAAGATAAACAGGAGATAAAGAGGATAGGGAGACTCAAACAACAGCTGGAGCGTATGCAGATGGTTTCAGGTTTTCATATTATCCCTATGTGGGGTAGACATGGTACACACACCCAGTGTAACAGCGGAACAAACACTAAATGCACTCTACAAAATATAGAAAAAAATGTATTATGTATTAGAAGTCATCCAAAAATGGCCTCATTCCTTCTGGAGATACAGAAACTTTGTTACAGTATATCAGGGCCAGAGACGGTTATAAGGGTTCACTGCCAGGATATACAAAAACATCAAGGCAGCTCTGAGAGGAGAGTAAGCTATGCAGATAAAACTGAGAATATTTTTCTAAGAAACTCATCATGGTGATTCTACCGTAGCTCCCAGGGCAGAATGTTTATTTGAGTGTGCCTCATTCCAAAGTGGGCCAGGCACATCTGATAACCCAGTGGAGGAGAAACTGTGGTGGAGGTGGATGGGGAAGAATTTAGCCATGAATACAACCAGATCACAGATAAACTGTAGCTTGATAAGTTAGATTTGCCTGCTTTCTTTCTCTAGATGCAAGTGACTTGTGGAGATCAGACGTTAAGATAAAGGTCAGTTGTGGCGTCAGTGTAGTATGGATCCAATATATCTAGTACTGACAAACTCCTGTGAGTGGAGATGGACGGCTGAGAGAGAGATTAAAATTTTGAGGAATGCCCCCTCCCTTTTTGCCTTCCCTCTCTTTTCTTGAGCTGTAATTTCCTTTTCTCTCCCCTGTGCACTTGAGACATTCCTGAGACAGGCAGCCACTGAGTTTGAAATACTGAGCTTGTCTCCTTCATTGGCTTGGCTTTTAGAGATCAACAGGAATTTGTTTTGGTGTATTAATCAATAGTTGATTGAATGAATATGGCCATATCTGTTAAACAATGACTGTCCTTACTTCTGTGGTTTCTTTCATGCACAAGTGCAGGTTTGTGGTCCATAAAAGAAAAAGACATGTTGGCTGATTAAGACATGGTATCACCCAAGGGCTCAAAACAGTAAGGGAATACAAAGAAAAGACTATGGGAACTTCTTTGCGCAATACTTGGGGGAAAAAACATTGCCAGAGCATTGAAAAGAAAAAGTAAAGTGGCAAAAAGAAAAGACTAAAGGAATAAACACATTTTCCCCTCTCCTTCTGCTCATTTCTTATCCGGGTTATTTTTTTCTTTTCAAGATAACAAAGAAAAGAAAACACAGGCAACAGAAAAATGCAGACAAGAGCAGGTTTCTGTCAGCAGGGGCACCAGGGTGAATGAGGCTTGGCTTTGAGAGGGTGAAGTGGGCTTCAGCAATTAAATCCCAGCAGGCTGAGTGTCAAGAGTTCTTATCTTCAGAGCTGAAGCCCAACACTGACGGGCAATGAAGGCAACAAGAAAGTAGTTGTAGTGTGTATGAGTGTGGACTAGTTGCAAGTCACTATGCATAATTCAGCAAGCTGCGCCAGAGAGCAAAGGGGAGCGCCATGCCAAGTCACAGTAAGAGGATAAGGCTGCTCACTGTAGAGTGCATGCTCGCATTAAAGAAGGACCTTCTCTCCAGACCTTATCTTCTAAGGGAACAATGCTTGTGGTATGCACATTAGAGTATAATCGACAGTACTGTAGGTCTGTTGGCTCTGGTGTACAGTATTAAAAAAATAATAATACTGCAGGCAAGTATCAATCTGAGTAGATTTAATACACCAGCTCAATGCATGAATTTTGCTAATGCAGTCATACATAATAATAAAGGCAGAGTGTCCCCTGTAGCATAGTGGTTTGTGCATTTGCCTTACAAGTGAAAGGTCCCTGGTTCTCACCATGGAGGGTTGCATCAGGAAGGGCATCCAGTGTAAAACCTCTGCCAAATTACCAATGCAGATTAATCTGCTGTGGTGACCCCTTGGGGCGAATACAAGGGAGCAGCTAAAACGTACATTCACATAATAATATAGGCAACAGTAGAAATGTTTTGACCCTTTGTCTTTCCAAATTCTACCTTTTCCCTCAGTTTTTGCTGCTTTTCCATCTGTGACCCTATAAGAAGACAAAGACCCTTTCCTCCAAACACGCTCATGTTCTTGTCCCTTTTCATTGCCAGCGGTGTCCCAGCTGGGTCTTGTTATCCACAATCCAGTGGGGTCAACATGACAAAGGGGTCAAGAAATAATTGGAAAAGAAAAAAAGAGTTGTGTAGGATAATTGATGATGAAAATATTGCATAATATGTAGCTCAGGAAAGAAGCAAAAGCATTTTGTTCAGACACCAGAAACATGAACACTGACTATGAATTTAAAAAATGCCAACTATGTAATTGCAAGACTGTTGGTACGCATAAAATGCAATGCAGTATTTGTTTGTCAGCCGATGTGTCTTTTGTGCAGTGCTTTAATGCTGGTTGTACCTGTTGAACTATTGAAGATAGGGAAACACATTTTGATGGCAGCATGTGGAGTGTAGCACTTAACTCTTGATGTCATCGTTGCTCAAGGATAGAATGCTCAAAGGTTGTGGTAGCATAACAGGATAAGTTCTTCTAAGTTCTAAAATATGTTTCATAAATTTAATTATGAAATTTATTTGTACAGGAAGTAAATATGATCACACAAAAGCTATTGGCTGTTTTCTTTCATCTTTGTGTGCTGTCACTGTAAATAATAGTAAAACTGTAACAAGACAAAATGGATTAGGTGTCTCAAGATCAAGGCTCAGCTGCTTAAAATCTAAGTGAAGCCAGTAGTAACTTTTTAATAAGATGGATTATATTCCAAAATATGTTCTACTAATGCAGCACTTACATCAAGGTCAATCAAGCAGACAGAAAACACAGGGGACTGCATGTGAAATGAAAGAAGAATGAATCTGTCACTGGTAATACTCCTCTTGAAGCCACAATATTGTTGCTATGCTTTGTAGTGGTATGAAAGGGGTTAGAGTATGTAGTAGTTTTATAAACAAAGCATCCAACTGATTTAAGAATGACCACAAGAAAAGAGCCAAGAATTACCACACCCATCTGCTATATAAGTGCTGAGTTATGTCAAAGGGCTGATATTTTAATAAACAGGCAGCTTGTTGTTGGTGCACCTCCCAATAACAGACCTACGATAGATTTTAAACCACTTTCTACACTTTTAGCGTTCCACTTTGTGATTTATATCTAAATTAGTTGTGAAGTGCTTTGTTATTGGTGTTAAAGGTGGCCCTTTTCATCTCAGGATTTATAGTTTGGACCATGCCTGTGTATAAGGACAGTGTGAGGCAATAGCGTTAGAGCCTGCAGCTGGAGAACTTGAAAGAGAGCAATAATATACAATCCAGGGGTGAATGGGAGGGTAGTAGAATAGTAAAACTCACAAAAACTGTGTATATTTTCTGCACTGAGGGGCAGCTCTGTGTTTAATTTTGTGATTCAACTGACTAGTTACATTTTGCATTTCTGTGCAACACATCTGCATGTGTTAAGAATCAAATTGCAAAACACAGCTGCAAGACAGATCAAGGAGGCCAGCAGTGGCACTTCAGCAGGGCTTAGTGTGGCAGCTTTAGATTAGATTATGTTAACCCTAGTACTGCCAGCTATACGACCAGCTAGATGACCAGCAGTGAATGAAAACACCGGAAGTGATCAATATATAGATGACCGGCAGTACACGAAACTTATCTGGGATATCAATATATTGAGGTCTTGCAGTACTAGGGTTAAAATAGGGAGTGTAAGCACTAATGGGAAAAGTTTTTGTTTACTGCTGCATCCTGGGCATATGGTTCATAAGTTATTAATATGAACATAGCTCCAACTTTGACTCATTGGGGGCGCTGGAGTATTTAAGGCACAGATGTGAAGTGCAGTTAAAATACTAAGGACTATCCTCAGTAAGCCAGATTTTAAAACCTTTATAAGTGATGCTATCCTTTTCCTTATTTTTGGTCATGTACATAATATTACAGCAGTGGATGCCCATATTAAATATGGGTACAGGAATACATCAAGGCCCAGTATAACATGAATAAGGATTATGTCAAACTGAATCATACAAAGCCACTCTAGTAGAGTCCAAGAATAAAAATAAGGGGCTGATGACAAGCATCACAGATCCTCTTTTTTATGTGGTCCTAGGGAAATGCCAATAAAGAAAACTGAAGAAGATATCTAAATTATCATACAGGATATTAGTGCAGAAGAGTAAAAAAAAAAAAATCTGAAAGCCAAACATTAATTCATCTGATCAGACAACGTCAATCTAAGGGACAATAAAAGCAATGAGCCAGTGAAGCACAGAATGACTCCTGGAGGTCAGAGTCTGATTAGTGATTCCACTTCTGCTTAGTATTCTGTGTCCTCTGTTGTAACTTTGCCCCAGACAGTATGGATAAAAGGCCCTGTTTGACATGGGTACACACCCTGCTCCAGTTACATCCATGTGTACCTGAGACTTGCAAGTCCTCATCTACACAACAGGTGCTTTCTCTCCTCCTTCAGGGCAACATGAAACCCAAAACCTCCGGAGTGTGTCTGAGTAAATTACGTAATCTGTGCCAAACTTCCAGCCTTAGCCGGCTACATACTCCTACCTCAGAGGAGAGAGGAGGCCAAAGCAGAAAAGAAACAGGCAGAGGTGGGCGGCCAGGCAGCCAAACCAGACAAGAACTGGATCTCTGCAGCAGCATGTGTGCAGTCTAGTTCTGCCTCCTCTGAGCTTTAGAGCAAAGAGGTCAGCCACTACAAGTTCCAAAAGGAAATGTGGGCCATTTCCTTTTGTTTTATTGCTGAAGGATATGACGGATGGCGTTGTAGATGCAAGAGCTGATTTTGTTTTCCTAAAGGCTCACATGAGAGGAGACACAGGATGCACTGGCTGAGGCTGGCTCTTGTATTATCTTCTTCTCATTCTGTCTTACACACAGGATCCACTTGTTTTGTCTTGACTTGGATACATGCCTCTCATCAGTGCACCCTGCCCTATGACCTTTGGGGACAGACAGATCTTCATCACAGGATACTCACATTACACAGACAACAGAATTAAGTTCACCACTGACAACCTGGGCTTTGATCTATTTTCCTATTTCTCCTTGGTATTTACTCCTACAATGTTTGCCTTTTGTTTCTTGCTCCCTCTGTCTCTTTGGTATTTATCTTTTCAGTCAGACACAACAGCAAACCACACCATAGCAGAAGTCCCTCTCTGACTCCAAGAGTGCTAAATCACCAGGAAACAGTAAATGTGACACCCTAGTGTCCCAAAATCTTGGCTTGTGCCTTCATATCCTGCGCATGACTATCCACGTCTCTAGCAAGAATCAAAACTTCATTGTACTTTCTGACACGCTGACCCTGTTTGCAGCTGTCCGCAGCTCTGTGCTCCTGGTCAGGACACCCAAGGCGAACTATGTCAGGCAAGTGATGATTTAGAATGACTCCCATTGTCAGTCTTCAAAACATCTGACAGACTAGGACAATGTCTGGGCTGTGTGTGTGTTAGTTTGCAGTTTAGAGTGACTGGATGGACCTGTTCTATCAGTCAGACAAGCCTGAAGTAATGTGCACACTTTGACACACTGCTTACGCCAGTGACATTAATTTATTTCAGCTCGACATGACAAATTCTAGTTTGTCACCTGGTCTGAGCTTTATCTACTGGAAACTAAATAGTGGGAGTCAGCCTACCTTCTTTTTATAGCTTAATTAAATTTACAGGAAACTTTAAAGAGTAAGCCAAAATTGTGATATATATATATATATATACATATATAATATAAACTGCTCTTAAACTTCTGTTTACTAAAAGACGCAACAGCATTGTGTAAGAGTCAAAGTTAGCGTTCAACTGAATCAGAGAGTGTATATGAGTCAGGCAGCAAGCAAGCTTGCTTAGCACCTCTTAGACAGACTGACAGGCTGACAGTCCTTGTTAGACAAACAGTGTCACATGCACTCACAAAGGAAACACTCGCACATTATCCATCTGCCTGTCTGTGTCACAGTTATTATAGTTTTGTATTTTCTAATTAGTTTTTATTTTTATTTCGTCTTGAGCTTTTGTTTTAAATTCAGTTTAGTTTCAGTTAGTTTCCAGAGTGGGTTTGCTCATTTCAGCTTAGTTTTTATTGTTAAAAATGTTTAGTTTTAGTTTAGTTTTATTAGTTTAAGTGTTAGTTTTAGTGTTCTTAATTATTATAATATGGATGGTTAGGGTTAGAAATTACAATACAAACACAACACTTTGTGAAAGCAGATGAGTCACAGTCATGTAGACATCCTGAGTCTCAATAAACTAATGCACCAAAGCCTCATCAGACAGACTGACTGGCCAAATTTAACCCAAATGACAAAAACTAAAACTATGGACATTTCCTGTATGTTTTATTTTATTTTAGCTAGTTTCCTTAGCCCACAATGTTGTTTTATTTAGTTTTGATTTTTCCCAAAAGTCTAGGTTTTATTTGTATTTCAGTTAACTAAAATTATTTTTCTCATCTAGTTTTAGTTTGTAGTTTAGTTTTAGTTAACTATAATAACCTTGGTCTGTGTCATCTTTCCAATTACCATTGAACTGGTTCCGGCTGCTACTGTTTATCTGAGTATCTACTCCAACTCACACATACACAAATGCACACTGTACGAGAGTGCATTGGAAACCTAACAGGTGACACTCTAGTTTGACACATCACGCAAATATCTCTAAAATTCCCCTCTTCCTCTTTCAACCCTGCACTCCACTTGCTCCTCTGCTCACCCCTTTTGTTTCTCTCAGGTTTGTTCAAGTCACTGACAAGAGCATGAATGGAATCTGATGAAGGCATGTCTTCTCCAGCTGCCACAACAGCCCTGCAAGGCCTCATGGCAGCTATGTAGCAGTTAAAGTGCTCATTAGACTTGTGAGAGCTCAAAGCTTAAGTAATGGGATGGTAAACAGAAACCTGGGGCAGTGCTAGTACTAACAGGTAAACATCAGCTTCTGGCATTTCAGCGTGTAGACTTAGAAAATATACATATAACTCACACATGCTCAGCACATGACACTTTTTTGAATATGTCAACACATCAGCAGTTGCACTTTATAGGTAAAGAAAAACATCTCTGTCTGGAAAAGAAGAAGATGAACACTATGGAATGTTTCTCAAAATGAGCTTGAGAGAGGTCAGAGAAGAAATGATGAGGGAGGAATTTCATATTTGCATCTTAGATATCATGTCTTCTTTGTGTGTTATTTGGGTTACATCCCAGATTTTTTAAAGGGAGTTTGCCATCCCCAGTTGCTCAATATAAAACATGAAATGTAGAAGGGGCCAGATAAATTACTGCAATTGTCTGTTTCAGCTTTGATTTATGCCACTGATTTGGCTGTTTTTGCTGTCAAGTGAGTGACAGATTTAATCATGACCATAATCACTTGTCAGTGGTATTACGTATTATTATATTGCATTATGTAACAGTATTTAATATGGCACAAGTGGAACTTTTCTACTGCTTTCTGTAGCAAGCAGCAGAACCTTCTTTCAGTGGCAGGTATCCTTCCTGTTTGTCTGGGCCCCAACCTCACACTCCCACCTTTTCTACAAGTTACCGTTTGTTATTTTTCTAGTTATTCTGCCCTGCAGTCTTTTTCCTTAAGAAAAAACTTACACATGTGCAACACACACAAGATAAATGAGAACTGGAGATCGCTGGTGCTGATTACGGTGTCACAAAGGAATTTATTGTGAAACTGCTGCCTGTGTTGGTAGTGTGCCAGCACTGAAGAGCCTGGCTGGCAAATCAGCAGTCAGGTGGCACAGTTTTCCCAACCCCCAAGGTTGAAATACCTTTTCTCCATGGCCTCAGGTGCCCTGTGACTTGTTTAATAAGAAATTACAACCAGTTTTTAGGGTATTCAAAGTTGTTTCTTGGAAATATTACTAATTGAAAAAACTATGTCTAGTTTATCTTTGCTTAGGAAGACTCCTTTACTAAAAATGTATTTAAAAAATTAACAAATTGCATCACATTCATTGATACACAATCTCAACTATGAAGATGATCTGAAAATTAATCAAAATTTTGCGTATATATAAGAGGACGCTGTGAGCCAACATCCATCTTGAATCCCTAGTTTTATTATTACAGTGACCTGCATACTCTGCCTTTGCCAACATCTGATTAAACAGGTGAATACTACCATCTTAGGAAGTTTAATGGCCTCACTCAGCAGCAGTCTATTAAGACATCAACATCAACCCTCAACTTCGCAATTTGCCTGCAGCAGGTGTGCGTTTCCTGAAGACTACTTACATCTAGCCCAAACAAGATGAAGGAGTAGGGAGACGATTAGAGTAATGACAGAAGGGGAGCCACAAACGAGTGAGCCTTTAGCCTACTTTTTCCTTTAGGGTGGCAGTATCCACATTTCAGGACCTAAATCTGCTATATTCAACAATTTAGCTTAATGGCATGCAGCCATTAATGTATTTATTATGTAGAAGACCATCCAAATCAATGCGCTGTATATTACTAATGTCAAAAATGCCTGTTATAATTATCTGCGGATTTGCATATCAAGTAGAAACAAACTGAAACCAGTGGCTGCTTGACATTACAGAAGAGACATATTCATAGCCAAGATCTGGCCATTCAGTATGCAAGGTGTGTGTGTGTGTGTGTGTGTGTGTGTGTGTGTGTGTGTGTGTTGGGTTAGTCAGACTGCTTATAGAGAGAGAGCCTGAGACATTAAGGAAATGAGAGAAGAAATAGTTGATTCTTTGTTTTTTTAGTAATTTGTCTACATTCTGAGCACTTTGTTTGCTCTCATCAACACATCCATTCATGCCAGTCATTAAGCGAATAAAGCAGATTCCTGTGCTGACCCGTAACACACAGAACAATGCTTACTTGTGGGAGTGTTTGCTTACACGTGTATGATCTGGCTGTAAGTGTGGTAGAGTCGTAGTATATAAATATCATGGAACACCCTTGTTTGCGCTTACATGTTTGCTTTTAGGTAGAAATATTAGCATTACTAAGTTGTAGAGAAATGCACCAACTTGTGATGTGTAGAAGTTTAAAGCTCACAGCTAACGCTTGAGTTAATGGCCAGCACAGATGGCTTGCAGCCAGGCATTTGGCTTGAATTCAGTGCCTTATTATGTATGTACACCCATATTTTCCTTCATATTCAAATGCTTGCATGTAGGTGCGGCAGAAATGTGTAGTGTTACTGCACGCACTAAGGAAAAAGGCAGGAAAAACACGCACACAGGATGTCAGAGTGTGCTGTGGTTTAAGGCAGTGTGCACAAGCTTTGATGTTAAAACTCCAGGATTATGGTAGAAACTGGGACAGTGTGTATTTTGACATTGAAACATTGACTGCATAGCCAATAATTTACAGCAAGCAGGCAGATACCTTAACCTAAGGAATGTCTGCATGTTTTACAGCCAAAAATCAACCAGTTTCACCATTTCTCTCCGCTTCTCTGTTTTCCCTTAAGTGGACTGGGCAGGAACAGACAGAGGGGTGGAGGAGGCAATTAGTGAAAGTAGTGATGTGCGTCCAGATGCCCAAGGCTATGGTCATGTCCTCTGTGTGAGCGTGTGTCTTTACAAACCCACACAGTCCCTGTTCCAGCTCATTGACAACAAGCACAACACAGAGGAAGGACAGAGGGAGAGGGGTCAGAAGGGGTGTGTAAAGGTGAACAGCGCACTATCAGACAGTAAAACAAGACAAATTGGCTGCTTTGTGAATGGACCGTGTTTGTGTTCTGCCTATTTTTCTCCAAGTTTTTTTTTTTGCAAAAATATTTTTGACTGCAGTTATTAATCACAGAAACTTTTAAAGAATTAAGAAAATATTCTTATTTTTTATAAGTAAATAAAAGGTGATATTCATAACTTATTACTGCATACAAATTCCATGATTAAAAAAACCAAAAATAACAATTTGTTTATCTCTTTGACTTTTTTAACCTGTAAGCAGCTCTTAAGCCCTGGTTCCCACTAAAGAAAACTGATGACCAAGAGTCATGTACAAAAGTTTTGGATTGTTTTTCATCATGCACTATCATCAGGATGGTATCACCAGACTTTAAGCATGAGATGAAACAGCAGAAACCATGTAGGTTATTTGGGAATCTAATAAAAAAAA
>VUQH01041253.1:68017-85398 GCA_015106775.1 Etroplus canarensis
TTTTTAAATTATTCTTTTTTTTTTTTTTTTTTTTTTTTTTTTTTTTTTACTGTTCCAAGTAGTTAGTTACATTCACTTTGAAAGACTAACTTTTCTTTAGAAAGCACCACACTGTTTGGAGCTTTCTCAGCTCCTCTGCTGGAAATAAGCAGGTGGACATGAATTACACCCAATCAAACAAATATATGATCTTTTACAATAATCCCCCCACCAGGAGAATAAGTAGTCTTATGCAGTAGATATGGAGATCCTGAAAGATTAAGAATAGAGTGGACATGAGTAGGTTAACAGTTAACTAAAATGGATAAGCAGTCACAAACAGGATACACAGTGGACTAAAATAAATAAGTAATGTTAAAAAAGTGGAGAAAATTATGAGATAAGAGTGTATCTGGCAGCAGAAATTGTTACTTTAAGCATGGATTTAATGTCATTTTGGCTAGATACAAGCATGAATAAATAAACCAAATCATTAGCTAAAAATAGACTGTTGAAAGCTGTGAGTAATATTTAATAGTTGCTTAATAGTTTTGTTGCATAAAGTAATGGAAAAACAGTTGACATAGTTTTCTAACCATAGCTGTTAAATAGTAAGCTAAAAGTGCTAAAAGCAGTCCAGGTCTAATTTAGAATGAGTTCAAATGAACACATTTGGACATCAGTCTCGAGATCAGTTTTTGCAACCTTTTCATTTGAGGTATGCTCATATAGCTGTGAGATGAAAAAATGAGAGAAAAATGAACTAATATATATTTATGTGAATATTAAATGGTGATAATTTGCTAATAGTTGTTTCTTCTGCATACATCAGTATATGTGTTCACACTTCGTCTGTTCACGCACTTGTGAGGGCCAGCCAATTGCCCTCAGAGTCTATGTGCACTTTACATTAGCACATATGGTAGCTTCTTCCACAGAGATGTCTTCAAGCTGAGAAAGCTATCAAGTACTTCCTAACTCCAGTGACAAACTACCCATTGGCAGCTGGGAGCCTATTTCAATGCCAGCCGTTCCCAACAAGGTACAGTAAAGTGATAGCTCCCAGGAACTGTGTCACCTCGTGTGTGTACTTTTGGCCACACGTCACAGCATTACACAGATCCCTGAAGCTTGCAGTGTCCCAATATCTTATTGATTTTATCAGCACATTCCTGCAAATGTTTTTTTTTCTTTTTATGTCAGCAATAAAATGTAAAAATAATTTGAGCCAGGCCTAATTCCTTAGTGTGGCAAGGTCACTGACCCTCATGGCTGAAGGCAAAGAGACTCCAACAAGAGAATTATTCAACTAACAGCCTTCTCTCTAGCCTTAGACCATCGCACGTGTCTCCTTAAACCACCCCCAGCCTCAGTGTCCTCAGAACAAGGGATGCTTTAGTTCCACTTTTTTTCATTATGCTTGTGTATTTTTTACCATTTGCTTTTTTATAGAAGTCTCCACACTGCCTGTGGCTCTTGAATTTCCCTTGCCTGTTTTCCTCCCGCTCCTACTGTAGGAGTTATTATCCATATAACACACAAGCACACACTACCATCTGCAAAGCATTACAGTAAATTACAGGAATAGAGAAATGATTTCACACACGTTCCAGATGCAGCTCTTCAGTCTCCTCCACAGCTACGTTTTACATGTTATGAAGAAATAAAGAAAGAATAAAAAACAAGTCTTACCCTGCTGTGCTGAGGATCACAGAGTCCATGCTTGTGCCCTGCCACTTTATAGTCATCTATGTACAAAGTGCGACAGCAGTGCTGAGATTATTCAGGTATGCTGAAGGGAAATTATTTATCTTTGTCATTTAGCTTGTGTGTGTTGGATTGCATAGTGGATGAGCATCTGCAGATTTCATTTCTTCGTAGGCTGCCCTCAGCAGTGGAGACTGTAGCTTCTGAGTGCCAACATGCAAAATGATAATGACACTCGTAGCTCAGATTAAAAAATATAGCACTGTTTAAGTAAACAAGTGGAGGCAGTTTAATTAAGATGGATTAATAATAAGTTGATGGGAAATTTACCTCACCATGATCATGCAGTTGTTTCACAGGTTCTGTTTAAACACTTCTTATGAATTAATTTAGCTGTTATATTTACTTTATGAAATCTATCTCCATGCATGCTGCTTTTACAAAAAGTTTGCCAACATTACCAAAATGTAATTCTATATAATAGGAGAGTATAAAACGGGTTATTCTTTGTAAGTTTTCTGAAATATTTTTGTAAATTTTCAAATATTTAGAGACAAATATCAGATTCAGCCTTCAAAACCCATCCATGTTATTCAATAGGTTGGTTTTATAGGTTAAGGTTTTTTGATGAATTTGTTACCAAAATACAGGTGTGCCTGAGAATCTACTTTTCCATTTAAGCTATTATAGCATTTAGTTGAAATATTGATGACTTTTGAGTAAAAATTAACAATTTCTGATTTCTGATTATCAATTTCTTTTAAGTCAGAACATTTCTCAGACAAAAGTCTGAGAAGCACATACAACAAGCATGTTAGTTAAAACGTAAAACATTTCAACCTATGTGGTGACAACAAATGTTATCCAGTCTCAATAAACACTGCACTGTACTGTTCAGCAGATTTTTAAAGAAATTCTTCATCATTTGTTCCGCACCTTATGTGTTTTGAATTGACAGTGTTCAGGAACTATCAAATTCAAAAGGATTCATTCATTGCACTCCTGCTGATTGGTTTTCCACCCTATTTTAGGTCCTGTCGACTCAGTTTTCTGGTTAAATGTCCAGAGCAGGAAAGTGTCACTCTAATCTGTTTCCCATATTTACACATTAGTAGAGAGGCATTTGGTCAGGGGTGTAAATCAAAGTGGCTGTAACAGCGTTTTGTGTGCCATCAGCACGTTGCGCTCCTAATCACCGGGGCTCAGTAAAAGATGGTGAGGCAGCCTATAACACTGCCCAGGGGAACCAATAAAACACTGGTTTGGTGCTGGGCCAATTTTGCAGCCTGCTAGGGGTTTAAAGCTTGAGGCTCTTAGTCATACAGCACAATGTTTGTTTTTCTAGGGGGTTAACAGCAAATTTCTTCATGTCAGTTTTTGTCAGTTGTCATAAAAAGTCCACTCTTTAATTCTCTTGGAATTTACTTCATTCTAACAGTTCACTTATGGTCTTCTCACGTTTTCTTTTCCATCTCTTCCAGATATGTGTATGAACAAACTGCAAGAGTATTTTACCATTGTCTCTATCCTCACCCTATAGTGAAGCAAAAAATGATTGCTGGCTTTCTGTCAGATCTGCTTCGTCAGTTTTGACTTCACTGTTTGGAATAATTATCTTAAATAAAAGTGGCATTGTAAAATGCAAATAATTTTGAAGACTATAGGCATTCTATAATTGTAACTCCACACAGAGAGTTATATAAAAAACACTTTTATCTCAAAAGGACAAACTGTCATGGTCCCTGGATTTGGTCGTAGAGTTTTCTGTTTTTAACTCATCCAGCTAAAGGACCAGTGAGATGTTCCCCTGTCCACCCTCTGTTCACCTATTCACAATTCACAAAAATTGCTACTCCTACTAGAATATTGGTCAGGTTTTAACAAAAATTGCACACATGATTACTGAGTGAGTGTTCACCCAAAGTGTGCTCTAGATCAAGGTTGCAGTTGTCATTTTAAGTGCACTTTTCTATTTTTGTGGGAGTGTTTGTAGTGTCCCCAGTAGTGTAGTGATTTGCGTATTCGCCTCGCAAGTGAAAGATCCCTGGTTCGATCCCAGATGGGGACACAAGCCCCTCTCACAATGGAGGGTTGTGTCAGGAAGGGCATTAAACCTCTGCCAAATTACTAATGCAGATTAATCCGCTGTGGCAACCCCTTGGTGGAGAATGCACAGGAGTAGCCGAAAGGTAAATTTTTTTGTATGTGCCCCTCTACCATCTATATATCTAGCATAAGGTTTGTTTATAGCATAATGTCTCAAGCTAGGGCCAGTCATAAAGAAGGTCAGGAGGTAGGGCTGCGATTTGGCATAGCATTGGGTCCTGGCAGACAATAATAGAGCAATAACCTGGTTTGTCAACAAGAAGAAAACTGAAAGGTCACTTTGCAACATACCATTTCTATCGTGTCGGCAGACTTTACATGCCTCTTTTCTTTTAGATGGTAGACACACTGCAAATAGCACTATGAAAAGCCTGAAATCTTGCTTTGCCAAACATATTGTATACTTCTTGTTTCCTATCAGATTGTGACAATCATCATCTTATAGGTCATGTTCATAAAGGAAGTTTTCCTATTGGTTGACTGAAGTGGTTGGGGTCTTCCTCTCACCATAGTACTAACATCAGTAATATGGTCAGTGCTATGGCATGCAATTCCATTTTTAGTAATAGTACTTTTAGTTTCCTTTGCAGTTCTTTGTCAAGATGTTTCTTAGGCTTCCCTTTTGTGCTGTGTGTTGTCTTAGTTTAGTCTCTTCGCTACTTGTGCCAGTTTGGAGTTTGAACCTCTTTTGGACTCAGTTTATCTTTTGTTCATTTTATCATCAGCCAATAAAGATTCATTTTCTGTTATTTCGCCTGCTAGTGACCTGCATTTCGGTCTTCTAAATTGTGACATGAAAAGGTTCTCAGAAAAGTTAAAGTGATTGTAAACAGAGCTCAGTTTTAATGATTTAATTGGGTCTAAATGGTAATTGTACCTTCTTTTAAATGTCAGTATTTAATCTTAAGTGCATTTTTGAAGGCCATTTCATTTATAGCTAAAGAAACTTAAAAATCATTAGAGCTGGATGTTTATTTGTTGGTTTGTTTTAAAATCATTACAGATAGGTTGTGCTTGCTTTGCTTTAGTCATGTTTGTTTTGAGTGTACAACAAAAGCTAATTTTCTTGTAGAACGTTAGCCCCTTCCCTTTCCTTTTTTCCCAAAATTTTTTTGCTCATCTGTACTTCTTTTTTAACCTGAATTATGTGTATTGTGTAGGCTTGCTATAACATATATAGTGATATGTTAACTTTGTTATAGTACATTAAGTGAAAGAAGGAGAATTTTCACCTAACATGCGAAAGGTCCAAGGTTCACAGCCAGAAGGAGACATTACCCTGAGCCTTGGGGGTCGTGAGCCCTTGTACTCCTAGTGCTGGTTCCAAGCCTGGATAAACGGGAGTGTTGTGTTAGGAAGGGCATCATGTGCCAAATCACATGTGGCAAAAAGGGAGCAGCTGAAAAAACTTTATACATAAAGTAAACACAGAGTACCTTAATACTGACGTTTTACACCTATCACCACATCACTGTTTCTCCATGGAGATGCCTAGTTTCTGGGCAAACACAGACCCCTGTGAGGACACAAGTACAGTATAGTCACACCACATAATGATGTGTGGCAAAGTTTATATTTCAGTGTTGCATCTCATTAACTTTTTCTCGCTCTCTCCTGTAGTTTGTGTTTTGTCCTTGTCTCTCTATGCTCCCTTTTTTATTTTCTCTTTTCCCTCAGCGCCAAATGAGTGGCAAAGAATGGCTTTCCCTCCCTCAGCTCCTTCCTTCCCTCCTTCTTCTGGAGGTCTGTTCTTGTCAAAAGGGAGTTCTTCCTTCCCACCTTCACCAAGTGCTTGCCCACAGGGAATCATATGATTGTTTGGGTTATCTCTCTTATATTGTAGGGTCTTTAACTTAGAATATAAAGCATCTTGAAGTGACTGTTATTGTGAATGGGTACTTTATAATAAAAGTGAATCGAAATTACACAGGCACGACCTCCATGATCATGTCTGCAGATCTATTCCAACATGCAGACGTGTGTCTTGGTTTGAGGTGTTCATGTTTTGTTGTTCACAACATGCCTGTGGGTTTTTATTTTTGGGAGCTAGTGAGTTCAGTTGACAGAAACCGACAAAAGTGTCCTTGGAAGAGACACAGGATGAGAGTGTCTGAGGATGAGAGCAAGTCAACCACAAAATGACATTTCACTTATTCACTCACTCCCCATGTTGTCATTCTGCACAACAAAATACTGCCTTTTGGAAAACTGAAGTTAGCTAAGGGATCTTTTTTCAGGTCCGAAAATAGAAAATAGTGCCCCTCAAATTTCTGAAAGTAGCTTTTGCAGCACATTTGTTCATCAAACAATGCCACTATGCACATTCTGTATTTGTCATAACCTCTTGGTTGTATAGAGGCAGAAGAGCTTGGTCATCCTATGAACTGTCTCTAGGAAAAGTCTTTTTTTAATGCCTTATAGGTTTTTCATTTAATGTTATCATATTACACCAGGGGTTACAGGAATATATATCATCTGTTGTCTTCCTACAAAATTTAGAGCATGCTACAATTAGCAAGTCCAAACACACAGGGAGTCTTGCATTGCTTTCCCACTAGGACAGCGTGGGAATGATTAATCATTACTTTTCCATCGTCTCATAGTCCTATAGAGGTATTAGGGTTTAGTATGTGCAAGTGCATATGTATTAGAAACTGTGTGCATTTGTGCACATGCACGCCATCCTCCTCTGTCCACAACTATATGTCTTCCCGTCACACATAAATGTGCTTTGACGGGAGTGTGTGTGGCCTGCACAGAGACATGGTTGGGCCCTCCTCTTAAGGCCTGAGCTCCCTTTCTTCTCACAGCACCCCAGCACCCTGTAGTAGAATGTCCATGGCAGGTTTAGTGCTATGCAGAGGAGAAGAAACCTGGGAAAGAAGAGGGAGTACCTAGGAACATTCATGGCAAATTAGTGGGTGCTATGGGAACCTGAATGTGACAGACAAATATGGTCAACAGAGAAAGCAGTAATGATTGTACGCAAAGCAGAAGTTGTCACAGTTTATGTGAGGACAAACACGTAATGCTAACATCAGGTAAACTATATCAGATAAAAGTGAAGTGTTGACTCTTTCTGCCCATTCTCTGTTGCCAGCTATATCCATTATATGTTAGTCTGTTCCTCATAAAGCTGTCAACCTGAGAGGAACCTTCAGCATATTACGCTGTTAGATTATGATTGTGTGCTGTAGTTCATCCTTGGTTAATCAGAACTGGTATGGCTAAAAAAATCATTGTGCATCCCAAAGTTAACATCATATTTAGGATGAGAGAAGCTTGGGGTGTTTATAAAAATTATATTTTTACCTTTTCTTTCATTTCTTAGTAGACTGTGTTAGCAAACCTTACTATCAGGAACACAAACAGGAAGTCATAATGAATGTTTTTTAAATGGATCCTGTTTGTCTTATTTTTATTGTTTTGTTTTTAAAGCTTTTTATGATTATGATTTTGGGCTATGTCATTTTCCTGTGGCCCAGTTATTGCACTTTGGACTCACTGGAGCAAGCTGAGAGTTTCATTTGAGCTAGTTATGTCAACATAAAAAAGCCCTCAACATAAAGACCTCAAGAATCCGTACACTGAACTTTTAGTGATTGCAGGAGCTGTTTGTTCCACGCAGAGGAGGGCGAGACAGCAAACACACAGAGACCTAGAGAGGTCAGACCATAGTTCACTTTGAGGTTTACTAGACTGTTGACTCTGTGCACGCTAGCATTTCTCATTAAGGAGCAAGACAGAAGTGGCAGAGACAGACGGCACAGCTGGTTCATTCATGCCTCAGAGCTGGGCAAACCATTAGAGCTCATTTTATTGTTGAAAGGATGAAAACAATCCTAGCTTTACCAACTTACATTATCAAGCTGATTGGGAGCATCTGTGTAGTTTGTTTTTTGTCAGAGTTATTTACCCCTCAAGGTCTTTAGACTCTTTGGTGCTGCGTCAGCTGGTCGTATCTATCTTGCATTTGTGAACAGCACACTTGTTACTAGTTATCTGTACCCTTGAGCAAGAAGTGAGGGATTTCTGCATATCTCTAGGAATTTGATTACCAAAACTGTAGAGTGCAGATTGATCTGCACAAAGGTTGAGAGGCAAGGTAAAGAGATTGGGTTGAGGGCATAGCCTGTATGAAAAAAGATGGATGCAGACAGTATGCCACTGTGTCATATTGAAGTGTCATTTTCTCATGATTTTTTTTACATTTACTGTTTTTTTGTTTTTTCATTTTTGCCTTTCTGTAGTACATCTCCAAAGACTAGAGAAGTTTATCACCACACACTGTGGTTTCTCTCAGCTCTACCAAGCATATTAGTGTATCATACCTTTTTTTGGTCAACTCCTATGCTACACTGATATAGTGTGCACTGGTCACTACAACTGGTGGCTGTTTGTTGATGGCAAATAAAAAGCTAGATACTTTTCTGAGGTTGATGGAGACCTAAAATAGCAAAGAGACAGTCAGAAGTTGACCTTTTGACATTTGACATTATTCATGATTGTTATCAGTAACTGATAACCTTTCGCCTTATAAGCGAAAGGTCTCTGATTCGATTCCAGGTGGGGGCACAAGCCCCTCTCACCATAGAGGGTTGCATCAGGAACCAAATTACCAATGTGGATTAATCTGCTCTCTTGAGGAGAATACAAGGGAGCAGCCCAAGGTTATTAGTAACTGCTAATGTGTGTGCTATAAATAAATTTGTTTGCTAAGTTAGCTACGTCAACTTAAAATCTAATAATTAGTCAGTGTTGTCTTAATAGCTTCTTCACTCTGGCTTTAAGTGCTCCAAAAAGAAATCTGTCAATCCAGTTTAAAAAATGTATTTTATATGCGAAACATTTCCCTTAGTACCAACTTGCTATTCTTGTATTCCCCCTGTGCGCCCTTTCTCCTAACTCTCAGACATATTTTCAACTTGCACTTTGGAATGCCAGGTATTGAGTAGCAGTTGCATGCCTGTGGTTAAGAGCTTAGCTATAGTATGCTCACTATGACTCTATTGCAGGATTAGTACTATGGCAGAAACTCTGTTAGAAGGAAGAGAGTAGCATAGGTCACATCAGGTCATCTTGGTGCTGGCAGATGTGTAATTTACATGTAAAATAAAGTCTAGAAACGTCCTTTTACATTCATTTCATTTGTTGCGTCTGTGTTTTCTTTGCATTATTGTCTTTATTTACTTTGTTATTCTTCTAATTTAAACAGCTGTACTTACTTTCTTGTGGACCTTGTTTTTTGAGCCTGCAGATAAAACTTTTTTTTATATGTACATCATAAAAAAATGTGAATGGTTAACATCTCCACAGATTGAAAATAACAATTTCCATCCCTCTGACTCATAGTGAGTCAGATCCTATTAAGTCCACCGAGCATAGACAGAGTGGTTTTGTCAGTATTATAGATACAGTATTGCAGTAATTCTTTCATCTCCTGCTATCCTATTTAATGACTTTCGCAGTGTTGGATAAACCCTTCAATATTGTGCACTACCTCTTGTTTTATATCCCACCATCTCTCAATGCTCAGCAGGCAAACTGTGTGGTCTTACCTTCAGGCAAGGTTTCTAAACTACTGTGGCACCATTACTACCCTCTCATTAGGTCTCTCAATGTTTTTTTTATAATGATGCCATACCTGTGTCTAAAGCCCTTCTTGTTTTTTCTTCTTCTTTGACCAGGCAGTCATTTGAGTAATTTAGCTCTAAAATGACCTGCCTAGTTAAATAAAAGAGGTTAAATAAAAACAAACATGAGCACACAGATAACAAGTGTTCCTTCAGCTGTGTCACACAGTGCTGATAACACAAAAAGATGGATGTGAAGGTCTTGACATTGAGGAAAGGTCAAGAAGTTGATACAATGAAAAGAAAGGGCAAGGGACAGGCTATTGTTTCCAAGAGCATCCGAGCTACTACTGTCATTTTGGCTTTTCTGTTTCTTTTCACCTTATGACTATCAGACCACCTTCATGTTTGCAGGCCTGAGGCCCATCTGAGCATGATTCAAAACAACTTGAGCACCACTTAGCTTTATCCTCTAGAGGACTATGCATCTCCAGTGTTAACAAATTGCTCAAAGCTGCTTTGTCATGCATTGGTGGAAGGGCCTGGGCTGAGCAGACTGAGCTGAGTGGGCTGGTAAATATCTGGTCAGCGCTGCTTATTGTTAAAAGATGGTGGCTTATAAACTATACTTGAAGTGTATGTTTCTATGTGAACTTCACAAGCTTTCTATTGTCCCTCTTTCGATAAACTGTAAAGTTTATACATCTCATTAAACTTTTTGGTGTTACTGTTGCATTACTGGAATGCTAAACTGTGCATTAGTAATTGTTGCAATGTTTGGGTGGTCAGAAAATGTGGTTTCTTCCCTGACCAAGATTCAGACAGAGATGGTGGAAAAAGAGAACAAAAATGTGTTTTGATGTGTGTATGGGGGCAGAAATCAGAGTCGATCTGGTCATCCCACTTGCAGCTCATCAAGGCTATCAAGTCAAGGCTATGGTGTCTTCTGTAACAATCTTTTGCTTTCTCTTTTTATCACTCCATTCAATAACTCTCCCAGATGTTGCATGATGAGCTCAAAGCATTCTTATGAGGACACTTGGACACACAAGTATGTGGACATGCATAACTGTTGTGATTTACTGCACAAATGTGATAGCAATCTTATCTTTTACTTCTCTCTCTCTCTGTCTCCTGCTTTTCTCCCTCCCTTAGTCTTTCGCAGTGTCTCATAATAAATCTGCTGCATTCTGTAAGGTTTTTATTGGTTTTTACTGTTCGTATTTCTGCTTCAGCCATTAAAGCAGAAGATTTAGCGTGGGTGTGTTGGGCCTAGTAACAGTAAAACACGGGATTTCACACACAGTTGGTTGATTCAGAACAAAGGGAAAAAGGTGAGGCCAAGGCTTTGGGACCACAGTCAAGCTGAGTTTTGAGGTTGTTAGACCATAATGTGGTTTGGGGATTTTAAACCAAACCTTGTGTTTAATTTTTCAAAAAAGATCATACCCATCATTCTGACAACAATGCTATTTTGTATTCATAAATGTTTTTCTTTTAGATTTTTATCAGGGCAGGAGTGGAATTTTTGCTTTTGAGATGTGAGAGAGATTGGTGAGAGGAATAAGAGAGATAAAGTGGTGATTTAGATGGAGCAGAAAAAGCAAGTTTGGACACAGTCACATCAAGCCAAGTGTGTGTGTCACAAAGAGATGAGTCTGATCCACAGCACTCATCATGTGCCAGAGACAGAGAGATAAATTCTGTTAACTGACTGATAATGCAGCACTGGAACACCACCATCACCAACCACAGCGTCAAAACATGTGTGAATGACGATCATTGAAAGGTGCTCTGCTGAATGCCTCAAGAATGTTTTTGCAACTCTTGTCAAGGGGGAATGAAAAAGACAGCCTGAAGAAGTTGTTTTAGGGTTTACATTTCTCTCTTTATTTTTCTTGTTCCCTCTCTTAAGTCTGACCCCTTTAACTCATCTGCACACACGTACTCAGGCTCAAAGGAAAAACAAATATTAAACAGTCATGTTTTGTGTCCATAAATCACAGGGTTTTATGGTTTTAGCATTCCCAATAATTCTGTCTTGGCTGGCCATGAACGAGTCTCATACATACACTCAGTCATATACACTAAGGCGAGTGTGTTCTGGAGGTTTGATTCATCAATTATGAGCTTTGCTTCAAGGTCAAGGACTGCCATAGTCTAAAGGAAAATTGGCATCTTCCAAACTGTCGGCTGGGTTGTTGCTCTGAAGCACCAGAATGGCCTTCTGAGTTTGACCACAGTCTTTTTAGCTGGACAATATTTTAACAGGGCTGTAAGTCCTTCATCAAGGCTGTTATTGGTGGATTGTATTTTTATAGTAGACTTTACTGAGCGTATCATTGTGTGTAGAGTAAACCAGCAACAGTGTGAACTTGTGGTTTTTCCATCTCCAGTTTGATTCCTATTAGAAATTAATGCATAATGTGAAGTGACTGACTCACTGATGCTCAGTCAAGGGTGAACTTCTGATTATTTCATTTAAACTATGGCTCTGGAATGCAGTATAATTACTGGGAAATACATGGTGTCCATGGATGATTTCAAGCATGCCATTCCTATTCTTTGGTTTAATTTTCAAACCAGAAAAGGATTTCATTTCATTTCATTTTTGAGCCAGAAAATATCTTAAGTGGATTTATAAGGATTTATATTTTAGGGTGGACATCGAGACAAATTATAAGCAATTTGAATTTTGAATCGGCACTCTACTTACTGTCATATTATAAATATTATCTTTTCCATTAATCTTGTTTTAGTTGTATTCATTTCACATTGGTTAAATTTTTTATTAGAATTACTAATAGGATTTCCAACCTTGGGATTTTCTAAAAAGGCATTTATTCCTTCAGAAATGGCTTGTATGGGAAAGCGAGAAAAAGGTCCATTAATTGAATTCTTAACCCAAAGAGACAGATATCTGTTAATATAAAATACATGATTTTCTCCTTTTTCAAACTTGCAGATGAACCCAGGTTTATATGAAAGAAGAATTTCATGCAAAAAGAGGAATGCCTTTGTTTTGCTGAAAGTATATTTTTTCAAATACTTTGTGAGATGTGAAACTAAAGAAAGCCTTCAGATATCCCCATTTCATTGCATTTTTAGCTGACTTTAAATCATGCAGGCATTTTGTTGATCGAATTTCTAGTCAAGAGTGCAAAACAGGTCACCATTTTCTCACTTCCTCTTTAATATGTGTACCCCTGTGTATGTTAAGCATTTAAAATGCAACCATGACAAGAGCAGGACTTTTCTCATATGACCTAACAGCAGAGAGTGTCATAGTGAATATGACCCTCAGTCCTTCAGTCTTCTGTGCCACGTCCTCTTCTCTCCTTCCTGTTCTGATGTGTCACAGCTACCAACTGGTTCCCAGGCCCCCAACAACAGGTCATTTAATGGTCGTCTAGCCTGGACCCTTGATGCTGAACCCTGAGGTTAACGCGGAACGCACCTCTTCCGGGACTCCAAAGCCATCAGCCATCAGCTAGCAGCATCTACTAGCACTTTAGAAATACAGAGACACAACACACAAACTTGAACACGCACTGTAGTAGATATGCAATTTATTTCCTTCAGCAGCCTCAAAGCAGTCTTACTTTTTTAAATGTGTTAAATGTGTGTGTCCATTTAAAGGATCTATGTTTCCCATTTCTACTGATACCATTATTTCCCCGTCTATTTACCCCAACTCCCTCCTGCCCCTCCACGTCCTACAACAAGCCCACCCCCACCCGGCACTGAAAGTCGAGGGGCTGTGCTCTCCTGCCAGTTTACGACCAGTGACCCGACTATTTTATATCCAAGCCAGTCTGGACCAGTTAACCACACATTTAAAGATCTGTGTGAGTTTTTCCGTTGACATATGGATCTGTAATTTCTCAGATGGGCATCTAATTTCTTTTATTTATTTTAGAAAAGCAGTACTGTGTGTGTGTATAATAGTTTAATGTAAATATCTGTTGAGCCAATTTAAGCTCTGATTTTCTATCTGTATGTCTCCTGCAGTAAAACTAAAGATCGGGGTTTTCAATTTTCATGTGAACATCATGTAAAGCAGATGCACTGTTAATCATGTGGTTGTGCATCACTCTGTTTTAAGTTGCCTTGAGAAGATATATTGTAATGGATCACTTTTCTACACATGCTTGGTATTTTGCAAAGATACAGTACGTGGCTGAAGCAGTACTAGTAGTCGTGCTGCAGGCTCATTGTTTCTCCCTGATGGAAATGGGTTAACTGAGCAATGTGCAACACTGATTTGGGTTGCTACTGTCAGTGTGAAGACTGAGTCGTACTGATGACAATTTGGAATGGTAATAAAATGTTATTCTGTTTCTTGAAGACAGGAGGGGAAATAACAATGAAGCTGCTGCATTTTTTCCATTTACCAACTTTGCATGTGGTTATATGTGCAATTGTATGGTGGGTGTCAGAAGGGTCACTGTAGACCTGCTGAAATAGGACTCAGTGAGTTTAATTAAATCCTGAGCATGCATGTGCATGTGTGGTTGTGTGTTTGTATGAGTCCAGAGGATGGGGCCCGATGAAGCGAGGAGAAAGTGGAGAGCAAGCGCTTGGCAGCCCATCTGAGAGCCTCGTCACTGGGGCTCAGACACGGCCACAGCTGGCCTCTCCACTGACAATCCTGGCTTTTCTTCCCCTCTCAGGAACGCAGTGCGTCAACTCTAATTCCCTTCTAATGAACTGGCTACTGAATGTACCTAGGCAGGCAGACCCAACACACTTATTAAAAGCACATAGTGGAAACAAAACACACTGTCAGTGGAAAAAATATCTTGCACTTTGGTACATTTCAGTTTTCAGCAGGGTGCCTATGCAGCTTGGCTCAAACGCTCAGTGAGGAACCTTGAGCTCATAATGTCTTTGAACCTGCATGCAATTCAAGGAAAGCTTTATCTTTAGCCTTTAAGACCATATAAGAACCTATAGTTTCTTCCTCAGTGTGTGTTTTTTTAATTATCACATACATTTGAGTCCCAAAGAGTCTTTTGTCTGATATATCTATCAGGTTTATGCTGAAAAAGATTTTTATCCCAAGGTTCAATTGAATTTTCTAATCAAAATAAAGATAATAGCGTCAACTTTCTCCTCACTCAGCAACGAGGACATTTTGTGGAAGGAGCAATGGCATGTCTGTTTTCTCTGTTCATACAAATTTGAAAATTCAGTTGCAACTTAGGAAACAGGTTAAAAAAAATTCATGTCACGATTTTTTATCCAGATGGAAGGAAAAGTCTTTAAGGATTCTGGAAATACCTTCAATAGGGATTTTAAAACTTGGATTTACCTCTGAGAAAAATATATTCTTAGTTCTGTCTATTAGGAATACTAATAACAACCAATTTTTCACTCTGCTCACTTATTTTTGTCCAAAAACACACTGATTAGCCATAAACAATCAAACCACAAATAGAGCAAATAAAATTAATTCTGCCTTTGCAATGGCACTGTTGAAGAGGTTAGACAGAAGATGGAATGCTCTGAAAAGTCACTTTTCTTGACTCCTGGGTGTATCATTTTCCTGGGAAAGGGATGTGGCAGAATTTGTTATAGAAAAGAAAGCAAGCCAAGAGATGTTACTGTAATACATATCACCTACTTAAGCAGCTTTACAAACCATGCACATCATGTCATGGCAGTATTCACTGATGCTAGTCGCATCTTTCAGCAAGAAAATGTATCCTACTACACAGCAGGATCAGATGGATGATAGATCAGAGCCGTTTTGGTGGCACAAGAGGAGACATACAGTATTTGTCAGGTGGTTTTAATGTTGTGGCTGATCAGTGCAGAGCTATATTTAGGTAACAGAAGGTCAGAGCTGAAACTTTGGTTTCCTCTCATGGGTATGAAATTATTTGGGCAGTGTTCCGTGAGGTCAGTCAAATGTATTTCGGTTAAAGGCTAGTATAACTGTGATGTAGAGTGAGTAGAGTGCCCTCACTGTGACCCTCTGGTTCTACTTCTGTGGTGTAGCCTGTGGAACTCTGGTGCTGCTCATGGAAACAGTTATGCACATGCAGATAGCACAAGTGTATAGGTTTGATTGCTCTGTCCGTTTACAAAGATGACAAAGTTCATCCGCTTTGATATATTGTTTATTTCCCTGCTTTTGGCTCACTTGATGGGTTGTGGTGCTAAAGATTGAAAGCATTAATCTTTTCCAAACCATTTGTTGGCTTTTTAGATTACCTTTTCCATGATTATCCATTTTTGCTTGCATTATCTCCTGTGAAAAATGTTCCCTTTTTTAATTCACATATTTGAAAACATTAGAAACCAACCTAGGATTTTGCATCCTGGAGAAGGATTTATAGGTTCTATGTTGCTCAGCTATGAATCCCATTTAATGTTAGTGGATTATTCCACTCCAGTCCTTCTATTGTCAAGGTAATGTTAACACCCATAGACCTGCAGTGCAAGTGTGCATAAAACCATTAGCTGTGTCTAACTCCCTACACAAGAGTAATAACACTGGAACAGAAGGGTCATTTTCTGTTGCAGAAAATAAAAAGAGGATGAAGGCAAGGTTTCAAAAGAACAAATAGATATTCTGGCAGTCATATGAACTGCCTTCATCAGATATGATTATGAAAATAACTCAAAAGCATGTGCTTATAGGGCCATGCTTTTAAATGGGAGACACAGCTCTTAGTTACAGCCAGATTGTCATCATATCAGATATTTTCACAGATCAGTTTTATGCTGCAGTACATCTTCCACATTAGTAATATACCCTGTGTTGGATCTATGATAAAGTAAAAGCGAGGGAAGATAAAGTAAGAGCGAAACCAAGTGAAAAGTTTTTGGGCGATTACGGTTTAACTTTAGACATTACTGTAGGCCATTCTCTTCATAGCTATACTAACCTATGTTAATATTTATATCCACCACAGCTTTAATTAATTATTTGTTTGTCCATTTTTTAAGCCTATAATGCCAGAATGCCTGTTTCAAAGCAAGAAGTTTCACTAAATAGCATCTTAGTTTTCACTAACCTGGTGTTTGGAGTGACTTGGAAGAGCTTGGGTGCTTTCACACTTTAAAGTCAGTGATTCAAGGCTGTCTTTGCTGTGACCTGTCCCAAGTGTCTTCATCACCACAAAGTCCCACAGATCATCTAGATAGTCCAAGCATTATTTTTTTAACCAGAGCTCTAGTTTGACTGTGAAATACTGAGTTAGCGCTGACCAGTAGTACAGCAGCTATGCAGTCAGATACAGATGGAAAAGCTGAAGGTCTACAGTCTGTGGAGGCAGGTGGGCTGATTACAGTTCAGCAGATCCTTCACACTCAGAGATAGTACTGCACCACTCACTCCCTCCCACCAACTGGAGTGACATAACCAGGACTGATAAAGAAGACAGGAGTAGGTTGGGTGATGCAAATAAAAGACACAGAATACTGTAATCTAGGATGAAGTCAAAATGCTTGTGGGTTTTTTGTCATTGTTTTTTGATTGTCATAAAAAAAGTAAATTTTATTTAAATAATATATATATATATATATATATATATATATATATATATTCCAAAATTACAAATGAGAGGGTTCTCTAATGTGGCAAATGCACAGCATCCTCTACAATTAATCCCTAAATTCCAATGAAGAGAAAGACTTGAACAAGGAAAAAGGAAAAAACCTTGCATATACAAAGCAGACAGAAGTAATTGCAATACTGAGAAACTGAATTTCAATAAAGCAGTTAATTGCAGACAGAAAGCCTTCGAGTGTTTGTCCATCCAGGCTGAGTAAGACTAGAAAAACTGTGATGGTTTTATATTCCTCAAAGGCCTCTTCTTGCTTTTCTGCTTTCTGGCTAGCTCCTACCTGTCATCTGGAGCTTATTGAGCTGTCTGCTGTGTGCATGTGTGTTTTTAGCTGTAAGGCTGGCCAAGCTTTGAGGCCATGATCTCACACGACAGAGAAAGGTCCCTTTGACTGATATAGATCTGGTCATAGCTCAGCCCATAATTTTATACCTCCACA